>ML791413.1:351750-362181 GCA_009831015.1 Picea engelmannii
TCATCACTCTTAGCAGTAGGTCACCCCTGAGCTAGGACTAAGCTCCACTAGGTAAGGAATCCTAGGCTAGGATGAGGTTACAGGGAAACCTACATAGAACAACCGGAAGGATTCTTCCCAATATGCCTTCTTACGCCCACTACTCATGGACTCTCATTTCCCACATGCCTATTCTACCTTAGAGTATACACCTTCACAAGAACAGTCCATCAATGCTTCATCTCCCTCTCAGGGTCTCGGCAATAGGCCAGATCAGGAATTCTCATAGCTCTGTAGCTAGTGCTGGACTCTCTCTGGGAGAAAACCACTTCCCAACAAACTGTCTCACTTGGAGATAGCTCCTCACAGGCCTGAAAACTTGCCTATTCTACCACAGGCCTGAAAATCTGGTTCTTCAGTCCCTTCTGAATCAATTCCCACATGATGAGGATAACCGCAACACAACCCCACTCAGGAAAACAAAAAGCAACAAACCACACCCAGCCAAGAACTATGTGGTCACCACAGTCAACTAAGACAACAAACACGTGTTTCCCAAACAGATGACAGACAAACGCTTCATCCCAACCAGGCATCAACAATTACGGGACATTTGGTTTTCCCAACAAGCCATACAGAACAAGCTCACGGTTCTGGGTTTCGGAGATGCGTGAAAAGAAATCCACGTAGAGGTCGAACACAGACTCGATGGTTTTGATAGAGGGTGTACCGACTCCTCCATAAATCAACACAGACCTTTGGGTTTCAAAATTGCATGAGGGTATGCTTGTAGAGGTCAGATGGGATTCACGTTCAGACGCTCGATTATAGAATGGAGGAGGAACCCCCATCACGGCTCCACTCAATAGTTTTAACTACATGCACTTGGGTTGACACTTGTCACCCATGAAGCTTCATGCACTCCATCATCATGCGTTCCTCTCCAGGAACTTAGGACAAAACATATATTTCACATGGATTTTGGAATAATATTAAAATATTATTCCCAAGGACTTAAGCCCCTAGGCTCAACACTTAGCCTCGCTTTCCAACCTTCCAGCCCCCAATCCCTTACCCACTATGTGGAAGCTTAGTCCCCCGTCACTCATTCATTGTGGTCATTCTGTACACAGCGGTGTTTATATTTTTATTAATGTTCTGCATGATTACATATACAAAAGCAGGCTCCCGACCTTAACACTTATGCTCTCTGGCCTAATAACACATAAGCCCACCAGCTTATATAAACTTGGCTCACCAGCCTATAAAACATAATTACAATTCATAATGCAAGCTTTATACTTCATAGACATGATTTACAATAGGGCTCGGCCTTGGGGACATTACAATCCCCTCCCCTTATTTTTGCACTCTCCTCAGTGCAACTTTACACTGCATCTGTAAGCTTTTCAAAATTTTCAAAAAGATGTGGGTACTCTGCCCACATAACATCTTCTTGCTCCCATGTCACGTCCTCAGGACTATACCAGGTCCACTATACCTTTACAAACCCTATATCTCGATTCCGGAGCTGTTTTTTTTTCATGTCCAATATGCGCACAGGATGCACTTGCAGGACACCTTCTGGTTCCACCTAAATCACATTCCAATCGATAACATGATTAGCAATGGGTATATATTTCTTAAGCAATGAAACATGAAACAAATTATGTACAATCATAGATGCAGGTAATGCAAGCATATATGAAACTGGCCCAATCCTTTCCAGGATTTCAAATGGCCCACAAAATTTGTCTGCCAATTTGGCACAACTTCCCAGCTTCAGGGAACTCCTGTTAGTTTTCAATTTCAGGAAAACATGATCACCCAGTTTGAACTCTCTGTGGGTTTTGTTCTTATCAGCATAACTTTTATGCCTTTCCTGGGCAGCTTTTAAATTTTGCTTATTTTTTATCATTTGGTCCTCCATCTCCTTGAGCAACTCTGACCCAACTACTGCTCTATCGGCTGGATTATCCCAATTCACTGGAGTATTTCACTTTCTTCCATAAAGTGCTTCAAATGGGTTCATCTTCAATGATCCATGATACCCATTGTTGTAGGCGAATTCTACCAAGTGCAGGTAGTCTTCCCATCTTGATGGTTTGTCCATCACATGCATTCTCAGTATGTCTTCTATTACTTTGTTCACCCTCTCTGTATTTCCATCAGACTCAAGATGATAAGTTGTACTAAAGTTCAGATTCATTCCGAATCCTTTGAACAATCCTTTCCAGAAATTTGAGGTGAATTTCGGGTCTCTGTGAGACACAATCATTTTAGGAATTTCGTGCAATTGTGCCACTTCCTTTAAGAAAATGTCAGCAACATCTACTTCCTTGTGAGTAGTTTTCAGTGGAATAAAATGGCCATCTTTTGTAAGCTTGTCCACCACCACCATGATCAAATCATTCATCTTGGCTATTCTGGTCAATTCGGTAATAAAATCCACCATTACTACTTCCCACTTCCACTCAGGAATGTGTAAAGGTTGCAACAACCCTGCTGGGTGCCTATGCTCAGCTTTAACTTTTTGGCACTCCATACATCTGGCGATGTATTCAACGATCTCTCTCTTCATACCCAGCCAAAAGTAATAGCTCTTGACCACTGCTACTGTTTTCTAATATCCAGGGTGCCCTGCATAAGGCACACTATGCATCTCCTGCAAAATCATCTATTTCAAGCACTTGACATTAGGTAGAAAAATTATGTTCTTGTACAACAGTATTCCATCTATTTCTAATTTATAATATTCCATCTTTTGTGGCATTTTACCCTATTGTAGCTTGGCTACCAATTCTTTGTACTACAGATCTATGTTTGCAGCCTCCAGAATTTTTCTTTTAATATCATTATGATACATGCTAATGGTTGTAGCATGTAATTCATGCACCCTCCTGCTGAGTGCATCAACCACTTTATTCTCCTTTCCTTTGATATGCTTGATCTCAAAGTCGTACTCACACATAAATTCTAGCCACCTACTTTGTCTAGCGTTTAAGGTTGGTTGATCAAACAAATATTTTAGACTGTTATGGTCCGTTCTAAGTTCAAACCTCCTTCCCATGAGGTAATGTATCCATTTCCTCAGAGCGTGAACGATTGTTGCCAACTCCAAATCATGAGTGGCATAACTCTTTTCGTTCTCTTTCAACTTCCTGGACTCATAACAGATTACAAATCCATTCTAACTGAGAACTCCTCCCAACCCTTCTTTACACGCATCTCTGCACACCACAAAATCCACATTTGGATCTACAATCCTCAAGATTGGAGATTTGGTTAACATCTGCTTCAATCGCTGGAAAATTTTCTCACACTCCTCAGTCCACTGAAACTTTTTCTCCTTTCTTTGCAAGGAAGTGATAGGGTGAGCTATCTTTGAGAACCTTGCGATAAACCTTCTGTAATAGCCCACCAGACCCATAAAGTATCTAACTTCTGCCACATTCCTTGGCGCTAACCATTCTCTGATGGCCTCAACCTTCTTAGGATCCATGATGATACCTTCTTCTGAAATAATGTGCCCCAAGTAATGGATCCACCTTTGATAAAATGAGCATTTGCTCAACTTGGCATACATCTGGCATTCTCTCAACACTTGCAGCACCATCCTCAAGTGTTTTTCATGCTCTTCCTCTGGCTTAGAATACACTAAAATATCATCTAGGAATGACAAACTTGTTTAGATAGTCCCTGAATACACCATTCATCAAGCACATAAAAACAACAGGTGCATTCGACAACCCAAACGGTACCACTATGAACTCATAATGACCATACCTTGTTCTAAAGGCAGTCTTGCTGATGTCTTCATCCTTTATTATTACCTGGTGATGTCCCGATATGACACCTATCTTTGAAAATATTTTCGCACCTTTCAACTAATCAAAAAGATCGTCGATCCTCGGCAAAGGATACTTGTTCTTGATAGTTACTTTGTTCAACTGTTTGAAATCAATGCACAAACTCAACGTCCCATCCTTTTTCTTCATGAACAGGACCAGGGAACCCCAAGGTGACACACTTGGGCTAATGTACCCCTTCTTTAGAATCTCTTCAAGCTGCAATTACAACTCTTTCAGCTCTGGCGTACTCATTCTATAAGGAGCTTTCGACACTAGAGCTGCTCCAGGCATCAAATTTATAGAGAAATCGATGTCTCTCTTCGAAGGTAGCCTGGGTACCTCCTGAAATATGTCTTCAAACTCTGTTAGTACCGCATGGTCTCCAATCTTTGAGACTTCAGCTCTGGATGCTTCCTCGACATGGGCTAGAAAAAATTGACAGCCTTTCATGTACCACTTTTTCAACTGCATTGCTGAGATTTCTCTAACAACCACAGCTCTAGGAATTCCTTGGACTATTTTTTGATTCCCCTCCTCATCCAGGCATGTAAATTCCTTGTTATGACAGTCCAAGAAGGCATAGTGTTGGTCCAACAAGTCCATCCCAATTAAACAATGATAAGAGCCTAAAGGCAGAATATTCAATTCAACCTTCGTGCTCAATCCCTTCATGTCCACGGAACATGACTTAACCAACTCAGTGACTTTCCTCTTGGTTCCTGTAACCAACTGCACTAACCAAGGCTTTTCATGTTTTCTTCTTGATAAATGCAAACTTTCCACCACTCGGATCTATATAACTATGGCTAGCCCCTGAATCAATTAAAATAATAAATGGTTGGTTGTTAATCATACCTTCCACTTCAATCATGTGCAACTAAAATTCAGCTTGCTTATTGTCCAAGGCCGCATAGATCCTTGGCATTCTACTTCCCATGTCTTCCACTGTTTCAGCTTATTGACCATTATGGACAACTCTTGCTTTGCCATTTTTGTGGGGACAATCTTTGTACTTGTGGTTCTCTTTACATCCCTAACACTGAATGGGCGTCTGTCTCGGCCTTTGTTCCCCCACTTTAGCCATTCTCGGCTCTCTAAACAATGGATGTCCTTGAGGACTATTTCTAAAAAAGGGAGGTTTGTTTCCCTTCTGCCTCTGTTCTTTCTTAAACTTCTTCTAGTTATCCCAAGCCTTATGAAAGGTAGGCTTTTTTCTTTTCTGTTCATATAAGCATTTCGGTCTTCTTATTGTTTCTTCCATAGTCTTAGGATAATCATACTGAATCTTGTCACCAATGGGAGGTGGCAGTCCACTCAGATACCTCTGAATCTTGACAACCTCATCTTTGATGAATGGAACAAATTTCAGTAATTCTAAAAACCTTCGTTTGTATTCATCAATGGTCATGCCTCCCAGCTTGAGTTTGAAGAACTCCTTCATCTTTCTGTCATAGTATCTTTTAGTCAGGTATTTCCTCTCGAAATACCTCTTGAATTCCTTCCATATGATATATTTCTCTCTAACGTGTTGCACCTACATGAGATGATCCCAGCACATGGATGCGTTTCCTTTTAGTTGATACATCACAATTCTTCCTTCTACATGAGAGGAATAATTCTGCAGTTGGAAATATTTCCTCATGCCAAGCAACCATGTTTCGACATCTTTCTCCTTCTTATGTTCTCCATCAAACATAGGAGGCTTAATATTATTCCTCTCCCCTTTCAATTCATCCACTCCAGACCTTCGGTGTTTTCTGGTAGGGGATGGGCTTGAACTACTGTGTGCTTACTTACCGGAATGCTTTGGGGAGAGATGACGATGTCTGCTACCACTCCTCGATATGCTACACCACTACACCTCCTAAGATTTATAACACAACCAAGTGAGTCCTTGACACTTAGGAACATTCTAAGGTTTGAAATTGGCCCTCCCGACACAATTTCTTCTCAAAAATTCGGTCCAAAGTCAATTATCCGGCCCATCCAAGCTCAACATTGAAACCATGGCTCTGATACCATACTGTAATGTCCTTCACCATCATCCCACTGGTCGGGCCAACGCTACTGTGTGGAACAACATCATTCTCATACTTAATTAATAACATGCATTTAAGTCGAATTAAACACATTTAAACTCAGAGTAAGCACAAGATTATTGCTAACATAAAAAGTCCCTGGCATTAACAATAATTCATATGCACAACATAATACATGATACATATAAGCATCACAGGCATGCAAAACATAATATTAAGCATAAGCTGGTAGTTATCCTTGAAATCGTGGTAAGTCCACCAACCACGTGCAGGCCTTCCATGAAACTCTCATCCTTAGACCACGCTGCTCATCACTCTCAGCAGTAGGTCACCCCCGAGCTGGGACTAAGCTCCACTGGGTAAGGAATCCTAGGCTAGGCTGAGGTTACAGGGAAAACTGCACAGAATAACCAGAAGGATTCTTCCCAGGATGCCTTCTTACGCCCACTATTCATGGACTCTCATTCCCCACTTGCCTATTCCACCTGGGAGTATACACCTTCACAAGCACAGTCCATCAGTGCTTCACCTCCCTCTTAGGGTCTCGGCAATAGGCCAGATCAAGAATTCTCAGAGCTCCGTGGCTGGTTTTGGACTCTCTCTGGGAGAAAACCACTTCCTAGCAAACTCTCTCACTTAGAAAGAGCTGCTCACAGGCATGACAACCTGTCTCTTTTACCACGGGCCTGACAACCTGATTCTTCAATCCGTTCCAACTCAATTCCCACATGGTGAGGATAACCACAACACAACCCCACTCAGGAAAACAGAAAGCAACAAACCACACCCAACCAAGAATTGTGTGTCCTCCACAGTCAACTGGGACAACAAACACGGGTTTCCCAAACAGATGACAGACAGACGCTTCAGTCCAACCAGGCATCAGTAATTATGGGACATTCGATTTTCCCAACCAACCATACAGAACAAGCTCACGGTTCTGGGTTTCGGGGATGCGTGATAAGCAATCCACGTAGAGGTCGAACACAGACTTGATGGTTTTGATAGAGGGTGTACCGGCTCCTCCAGAAATCAACACAGGCCTTTGGGTTTCAAAGTTGCGTGAGGGTACACTTGGAGAGGTCAGACAATATTCATGTTCAGATGCTAGATGGTATAATGGAGGAGGAACCCCCATCACAAATCCACTCAACTATTTTAACTGCATGCGCTTGGGTTGACACTTGTCACCCATGAAGCTGCATGCACTCCATCATCATGCGCTCCTCTCCAGGAACTTAGGACAAAACATATATTTCACATGGATTTTGGAATAATATTAAAATATTATTCCCAAGGACTTAAACCCCTAGGCTCAACACTTAGCCTCTCTTTCCAACCTTCCAGCCCCCAATCCCTTACACACTCTGTGAAATCTTAGTCCCCCATCACTCATTCATCATTGTCGGTCGGCACGCAATGGTGTTTATATTTTTATTGATGTTCTGCATGATTACATATACAAAAGCAGGCTCCCAGCCTTAACACTTAGGCTCTCCGACCTAATAACACATAAGCCCACCAACTTATATAAACTTGGCTCACCATCCTATAAAACATAATTACAATTCATAATGCAAGATTTATACTTGTTAGACATCATTTACAATAGGGCTCGACCTTGGGGACATTAACAAAGTCCAGAGGCTTAGAAGGTTTTGAGCTTGCTTGATTAGCTAGGAATAACACCAATTTATTATATTCAAGTAAAACATGGGAGGGGAGTATAGAAGGAATATGGGGGATAGTCAAGTGAAGGATATCAAGGAGAGCTTCTAGATGATAATTATGAGATACTTTACATTGAGGGGAGCCATTTTTTATTTTAGTGAGAATATGAATTATAAGACGTGAATCTCCTTCAACAATAAGTTTGGAAAAAAATGTGTCAGTTTATTTGAAGACCTTGAATTAATTCCATGGGTTCCATTGCATTTTTCGATCTTGTTCCCCATAAACCATAGTATTCTCTGAGGATTTTCCCATTACCATCCCTGAAGATTCCTCCATAGTTGGTTGAACATGGATTTCCTTTAGACACACCATTGAAATTAAACTTGATGAATCATGATGGGGGAGGGGACCGAGAGGAAGGTGAGGAAGGGAAAGGTGACCAAGAAGGGGAGTTAGGGGAAAAGAGTATAGATGAGGGGAGACACATGGAGATAAGGGGGAATTCCAGGTCATTACATTCGATATTCTCATCTATCCATATTTTAGAGTGAATGGTTTCCACAATATTAATATTGATCTTGTTCTAGAATTAAGGTTCTTGAGTGGATTCATCTTTGAAAATGCATTGGTTTCTGTCTTTTTAAGTTTCCCATAGAAAAAAACCAGGGAAGAGTTTCCATATGTGGTTAAGGATGGGATTCTAGAAGATGGATGGATGCCAAAAATATATATCTTGATAGAATATTTGATGTGATCATATTACCAAAACGTAATGGATCCCAGGTCCCATTGTTAATGTATTCAACATCGAACAGGTACTTCCACATAGGCTTGGTGTCTAGCATGTGGAAGTCATTCTTATTACCTTTCAGTACCTTAGGAAATTCACTTTATGGGTCATTTATTAAAGTGAATGAAATTTTAGATTAAAGCGAGTTTAATTAAGTTAAATGCCTAAGTATATTTGGCACTATTATTTTAAGTGAGTTGATTAAGTCCTAGTTGTTATATCTAAAGTGAACGGGAGATCCAAATCTCATCCCTTGATCACTTTAGAGATATAGGATCTACAGTTAACTCAACATATCAAAAGGCATCCTAAGTGAGAGGATGAGACACACAAAAAGTTTTCATTTGGAGGGATATGACTATACATATTTGGATCTTGAGGTTGTGTGAAAAAACCATTACCAACACTGTATCCTTGTACATCACCATTCCATTGATTTGGATCAGGTTGTTGGATTTGAAGCCACCCACCATGGTGCACTTGTTTGTTTGCAATATTTTATCCCCAAGAAAGACTAATTGGTTGCTGACCAAGAATTGCACCGTGTAGTGTTTGCAATGCTACCTCTGTAGATGCCCTGTTGCTAAATTGGAAAAATCCAAAATTCTTGAACACAGGTATCTTGACATGAACAAGCTATTAGAATATGAAAGATGTGTGCTTTTTTTACCATTGACAATACCCTTGTCACCCAACCATAGGTCGAAGCCACCCTTTGAGCACCTTAACCTTGACAGAGAATCACTCCAGAAGCAAACCCTAGGCTAGATAGGCAAAGAAAGTGTAGCGCACCTTTCCCCAAGGATAGCGCATCAACAATGGCTAATAATATGTTCCAAACCCTGGCCAAGAGATATTCCAAGCCAAAATGTAGCTTCTAGCTGCAACAGCTGCACCAACACCTCTCCTCTGAACCTACGCACAAGACTGCAACTCCATTGTGCAAAACTGGCTCTCTGCAACTGTTGAGATGTGTCAAATGAGAGACTGACACCCTGTATTTATAGTGGTTTTGGAAGACTTACTGGGGCTGATTTATCCTTATGGGTACATGTCTTTTTAGTATATTATTATTATTTCTGGTCGACTTCTTCTCTTGGAGGATAATAACCTAATATAAATTATCTTCTTGAGCCGACAAGTCTTCTAGGGTTATTAGCCAACTCATTAGGGTTTCTTCTTGCTTTCCGGAGTATTCTATTCTCATCAGGTTCACATGTGGAGGTAAATACCTCCTGCAGCTACCATAATATCAACAGTCCCTCCTGGCTAGGGAGGTATTACAGGTAATGGTCTTGAGCACAAAAACATACCACTCACCCGGTAGCATCAACATAGTCGTCTAGACTATCTTATGACTAGATCATGAGAACCATCATCACCATCAGTGTCATTAGCTGCATCATATCTAGAAACCATACTCTATTTGAGTAATCGGACATGATTCTCACTCCATAGAGTGATACAAAAGACATTCTTCTAATCTAGAAGAGTAAATGCTCTGAACCATTTTCCATCTGGAAAATCTTTGTTCATCATTCATTGGCTGATGATTATCTCCAATAAACTTTTGATAGTCTTTAAGGCAATTAGAACAAAAATAGAACACAACTGTGTCTATCCATAGTAGTACATAACTACAATCTAGTGGTACACTACCACACCAAGTAACACAGAAGTACTTGATCAACAACGTATAGTCACGAACAGTGGAACATATCCACCACAGTAGTCTACATCTATTGTCATACAGTCTTCATAACAAACATTCGATAGCAACCTACATAGAAACAATGTTATGATATAAACTTAATCATCTGGGCCAATCTTTCACTCACATCTGTGAGCTCTGAAAGAATATCTACCCTCAAAGTAGAACAATGAGATATCTAGACTATTCTTCTCAAGCAAGGAAGAATAATTGTCTTGTCTTTTGAACCTGGACCATTCTTCCTACACTAATCAAAGTGCACCCTGGAGAGAATGTATAACCTTAAGGAATGTTGAGCTTGGACCATTCCCCACCTTGGGCCATTCCTCCTACACTAATCAAAGTGCACCCTGGAGAGAATGTATAAACCCTAAGGAATGCATGTGC
>ML791413.1:376988-389128 GCA_009831015.1 Picea engelmannii
TCATCAGAATTTTAAATTCTACAGGTGTTGTTGTTAATAGCATATTAATGAGTTCGTTGACTCTTGACATAAGAGCTCTTGGGTGGGAATTTTGCAGGAAAAAGTCGAGGAGTACTTGAAAACGAAAACACGTCAAACAGTTGCTGCAAGGAAGCTGGGTTGAAAAACGATTACCGGGAATGCCATCAACAAACGAAGGAGGTCAAAAAAGAATCGAGTCTATAAATGCATGGAGATCAAGTGATAAAAACATATTTATAATGAGCGAGGACGAAGAGGAAAACAGATCTAGAAGAAAGAAGTGGACTGTGGAGCGGCGAGCCTACCCTTCAGCCCATCAGCTCATCAAATATACCCGGTCTCTGTGGGAGGGTGAAGCGTTATTGGTGCTCGGGGAAGAAATAAGTGGACTGTGGAGCGACGAGCCTACCCTTCAGTTCATCAAATATACCCGGTCTCTGTGGGAGGGTGAAGAGCTATTGGAATTTGGTGCTCGGGGAATGTGGAAGATATTACACTCTTCGCTCGACTGGTAAGCCTCACATTGTCGTATGTTATATCCATTCAATATTGTTCTAGTTGCAATGAAGTTTTCTTTGGGTTTTGGAAATATTTCTCTCAATATCATCTTGCAATGCTTTTCTTGGATCTTTTTAATATTAGGAGCCAAAGTTATGGGAAGGAATTCCAGATCAAATTCTCTAAGATGAATAATAGAATAGCTCGTTATCTTTTAGGCTGGTAGGTCTGGCTCTTGAACGATGCATATCGTATTAGTTGGGAATGAAATAACCATTAACAAGAGGATGGCTCCACCGGAAGTAAAGTGAAAAAGCAAATAATTGACCTACCTTTCTGAGTGAACCTGTTACCTGAGTATTTTGCATAAGGGGTACAATGGTTATAAACTTATATCAGGGTATGAAATCGGATTCCATCTAGGGCGTATTCAATCTTGAGGAGGAAAATACAACCCCTATTTAATCCCACCCGTGGACAATTCCCTCCTATTGGCCTACTTTTTTTCATATGGTTTGACACCCTTACCCTGCCACTGCCAAAAAAATATTGATTTCCTGGTCAATGAATGGAGCAACAAGAGAGAAAGCTTCACGTTATCAATGGGACATCAAGGAATCCTCTGTGAATGGATTAGCCCTTTCGATGCTTGAAGGCTAGACCATAAGGCTTGCCGCCTACCTATTCTATTATTTGGAACGGATAATGGTTATGATGAACCGTGAGCTATTAATAGATCTCGGATTTAAAGAGTGTCTCTCTTATTCCGAACCTTGTAGTTGTTATCCTTTATTTTCCTCGTCTATCATCAGTAGTCATGTCCAACTATTAGTTATCTTAGTGACGGTCAGTCCAGCCTCCAAATGTAATATGGTTGTATAATAAATTCACTAGATTTTGTGCTTATCACCAAATTTTCAATTTATTGTTCAATTTAAAAAAAAATTAAAAATATGTACTTGATTCTAAAATTGAAAAGGCTATGCATTTGTTGAGATTGATTACATTTTACTTCAGTATTAGAATACCCTATAAGTCTACCATCTATCATAAGTTAAACCCCATCAATATACCGGTCACAACTTTCCACCGTGAGTTACGGTGAGTTAAAAATTTGAAAACTTGTGCAACCCAACTTGATAAGGCACGCAGCACAAGTGTAAATTGACAGGTTAACCTTCGTGGTTAATAATCCAAATGTGATATGAAATGTGCAGACCACTAAAACGGCTGAGGAAAACGCAGGGACAGGTGAGGAAATTTATGGTTAATAATTGAAACGTAGTAATGTTAAACATTAATCATTTAATCGTGGAAATCATATAGTGCTATAGTAATTTCTTAATATGATTAGGTAAATGTTAAAAAGTAAACAGGTTAACGGATGCATTCAAAAATACAAGGAGATTATGAAGAGTAAATCACATTCATTGATTTGGGAGGACGGCTAAGAATATTCCAGCATCTTTAATTGTTAGCCATTAGATTAGAATTTTAGATTAAAAGATGATTAATTCTACCCATTGTCAATAGGTAAACGCCTTTCGGTTTAAATATAAAAAAAAAATTGACACTTATAAATTTACATAAACCTAATGAAAAGCATGAAAAACAAACACCTATCATGAAATTTGCACTTAACAGGCACGGTAAATTTGAAATTCTAGACCTGGTCGAACATGAATGCGATGGGATGGTCTGCGTTTGAGTTTCAAATTAAAATTTTATACGCGGGTCTCGTATTTGGGAGGAGGTTCGATATGGGTTGTCAGAGTGAAGAAGTCAAGAACCTGCGGGAGATGGTCAATGAGGGGTTCCAACTCATGGGAGCGTTCGACTGGGCGGATCGTCTTCCATGGCTGCGACTGCTCGACCCTCTTCGAATCCATGCTCGCTGCGCCCGGCTGGTGCCCCGTGTGACAAGTTTCGTGAGAGATATCATCCAAGAGCACCAAGGGATCACACATAAGGAAACTGCCAATTCTGATTCTGATTTTGTTGACGTTCTTCTCTCGTTGCAAGGATAGGATAAACTGGACGAGGAGGATATGATCGCTGTTCTTTGGGTGGGTATTTTCAAACTCAGTGTAGTGTAGCTATAGGCTTATTGACCATAGAAACGGAAACCACAGCACTGGCTGTCGAGTTTTGGCGCTTTAATTGCGTGACATTACGTTAACTTTGAGTTTGTGCATGGCAGGAAATGATTTTTCGTGGTACAAATACAACGACGTTGCTCACAGAGTGGACCATGGTGGAACTGGTGCTGAATCCTCACAGAGTGGACCAAGGCGGAACTGGTGCTGAATCCTGAAGCTCAGAAGAGAGCTCAGGCAGAGTTGGACGAAGTAGTAGTGCACAACAGAAGCGTGAGGGATGATGAAGTTCCAAAGCTTCCTTATCTCCAAGCGGTGGTGAAGGAGACGTTGAGAATGCATCCGCCTTGTCCGCTGCTCTCATGGGCCCATCTGTCTACTGAGGATGTTAACATCACTGACGGAATGTGTGTTCCTGCGGGTACGACCGCCATGGTGAATATGTGGTCGATTACTCACGATCCCCAGATTTGGGATTCTCCTCACGAGTTTCGTCCGACGAGGTTTGTCGTGTCGGAGGGTGGGGAAAACGTCGATGTAAGGGGGAACAATTTGAGGCTTTCTCCTTTCGGTGCTGGTCGGCGAGTCTGCCCTGGGAAGGCTCTGGGCCTCGCCACTGTTACTCTCTGGGTGGCTAAGTTGCTTTATCATTTTCAGTGTCTTCTTCATACAGAACATCCTGTTGATCTGTCTGAGGTCCTTAAATTGTCTTGTGAAATGGCTAATCCCCTTCACTCAGTTCCCCTCACCCGGGGCTTTTAAATCAATCTTCCTTGTAGCCACCCATTAAACAACGTCGTTTACTTATTGCCCCTCCAGTGAGGGTAAGTAGCCAATCTTCAAAAGAATCGGGTTCGAACAGTTTTACTTCAATCCTACGCTCTAATTTCATATTTTAAATATAGGTTTCCACACTAAATCCGTTGAGAGCTTAAATACTCAAGGCCTTGGAGCTTACCAATGTGTTCTTCAATCGCCAAATCCTTCATGCATGATATGAAAATCATAAGGATTATCCCAATTACGATATTTTCTATGCGTCAATGCATGTGAAAGTGTAATAAATCTCTTATGTTTTTAAAAATCTATCCACTGTCACTCCAAATATGGGCTGCCCCATCGAAATGATGTACTACCATTTTCAACTACCGCCTAGCTATATATGCATTGTACCTTAAATGATATCTTGGCATTTCTTAGTGGTGTCTACACTTCCACTTCCCCACCAAAGGTATGCATGAAAGAAGATATGATTGAACTAATAAAAATATTATCTTGTCTCTTTATTAATATTAGCTCTAACAAAGAATAAGTTGATTATGGCATTGTTATAAATGAGACAAATGTAGAATTTAATCTTAATGGTCCCAAGAATACTATGAAACAAATAATATGTTACCTTTTCTCTAATGATTCAAATGATGGAGTGTAATTACGCCGTATACCTATTGGAGATGGGCACAATTAATCACCTTTTAATTTAAAATTTTAATCTGATGGCTAACAATTGAAAACACTGGAATATTCTTAGTTGTGATTTACTCTTCATAACTTCCTTGTATTTTTGAATGTATCAGTTAACCTATTTACTTTTTAACATTTACCTAATCATATTAAGAAATTACTGTAGCACCATATGATTGCCACGTTTACCTTTGGAATTACCACATTTAAGATTAACTTTTAGATTTCCTCAGCTCTATGTGCATTTAAGCTCTATGTGTGTTTCACCAACCGCAACAACAACCACTTTGCGGCTATGCTAGTGATATATATATTTCAAAAAATCACATGCCCATTCAAGGTACCACAAAGCATGTGGTATGGTACATACAACCCTTTTTTTTCATTTGTAGTACATGTACAATCATGCATACCGAAGAAACCTCAAGATATAGTTTAATAAAACCTGTGAAACATCGCACTGTGAGAAATCTATGGCAGCTCGATGGGTACGCTTAAATTGTATCCAGAATATAGAGAGCTGCAACTTCTCTCTACTCGTATGCGCAAGCTAAAGACAAAAAGGGAGTAAGGACCTAAGAGTTTGTGCAAGATGCATTTGTACGATAACGATCTCTTATATATATTCGTTTTTTTGATCATTTCATATGTATATCTCACAATGATGGTGGGGTGGAGGATAATATTAGAGAAAATATAATAATATGTTTGGTGGAGGATAATATTAGAGAAAATATAATAATATGTTTTCTTTAATATTACCCCACCCTCACCCTCATTACATGCCAACCTATGCTTATGTAGGTTTGAGGGGCAGTGTATGTGTTATTCAAAATTGTGCGGAAAGAGACTTCATTTTGTTGGAGTGGAGTTTGGTGAAATAAAAATATATATAATCCTATTTTTCCATGGGTAGTTGAATTGGTTCTACCATGAGTGATAGAAAAGTTAAATGATGTATATGATTCAATACTTGCTAGTGAGGATTTTTTAAGGTTTTGGGTTGATTCAAAGACCCTCAAAACTTTAATGTCATGGATGAACAATGCTCCTAAAACTTTGGCACATAGAATTATGTAGAGCACTCAATTTTTTATAAGATTTGTTCCATAGAACATTGTTACAGATATGACCAACTTGGATAATCTTTATCTTAGGTCAGATATCTAATCTTGTCTCTCTGAGGGAAGTCGAATTGGTTCTCCCCTGAGTGACAGACATGATAAACAAGGTCCACATTTCAATACTCATCGGTAAGGTCTATTGTGATCATGTTGCTTGGTTATTTTGAGGCACGTCAGAAATCATTGACCCATTCCTCACGGGTGGGGAACCTCGTCATCAATGTAAAAAACTGTATGGTCCTTGAGACATTAAATATTGTTGTTGTGCATAATTTATGTAGGAGCATATGAATAATATTTATAGACATGGTATGGGATAGGATAGGTGAATGCCATGTGCCCCTAGGTTTATATTTCAATTTCTTTCCACTTGTCATATCATAGCCCTCTTCTCTCCCAACTCTTTTTATTTGTATACATCTAGCTTGTTTTTTAAGATCCCATCATTCTTCATGATCAACTAAAAGAAAAACATCCCCAATTAAACTAATTATGTTCATAATTGGGGCATTTAGCTTCCACTATGAATTTCATAATCTCATACAACTTGAATTCATATGTACATCATATAAAATTGAATATTTGTTTTCATAAAACAACATGATAGGAAAATAATGCATACACCATATTTACACATTTATCCATGTACAAAATGAGGTAACTCAAAACAAGGTATTACATAAATCCTCCACTTATGGAATAGGGATTGGCCTTGGATCTTTTCTCTTTTTTCTAGTCATAACAACATTAAGCATTATAATGCACTTGGGCTTTCTACAATGGATTGCATTTAGTTTGTACCAGTAGTAAATAACACCTTCTTGGTCTCGATCATCAACAAGACCATAGATACATTATCTCACACTCTCCCTTATTAGTGATGACAATGTTAAGGACGAAAGCTATTAAGCAATATACAAATGAAAACAATAACATAATAAGTGATAATGAAAGATTGAAGCAACATTTTTCTCTATGTAGTGATAGAATCGTGTACATAGTATAATTTCTATCTACAACGATGGAAATATTGATGTGCTAGTACGTCCTTGAAATAATCATCATTTTATTACTTTCCCATGTTATTATCCATTTAAAAGTACCATGGGAGTGTTTCTTAAAATTCGTGGAAGAGACAAAGATTCACATAAATAGAGTATTGTATATTATGCTACTTCAAAATATGAAAATAATGGTTACGAACACATTCCCTATTTATAGGAATTTCAAGATAAGATTGCATTGAATGTGAGTAAATACAAGATGAAGATGGAGATACCACATAAGGTGTGCTCTCATCTAAATTTATTTAAACACACAACTAAAATGTTGACTTACATCATTAGATAAATCAAAATGTGTACATGATGTGCACATTGTTGTTTATAAGTTTTGCACATGCACAATAACCATGAACCTAGGTGAACTTTAATTTTCGAAATATTTTGTTGATTTATATTATTTAACTATTATAATATATTATACAAGTTGAGTGGGCCTAATGGTTAAGAACACATGTTTTCTTCTTGGAGGACATGCACTCAAAATCCAAAGGGGGATAGAGTATGTATACCTTTGTAGACTTTAGCAGTCAAATCGTTGTGCAGAGGAGATATCATACACCAATTTGGTGTGCTGTGACCTTAAAAATAGATTATTGTTATTATTATTATTATTAAATTAAAATTAAAAGATCAAATATAAAGAATAATAATAAATTTTGATCTATAGACTTTGGATGAAATGGATTTACAATTTTTTAATCTATTACTAACTTTATGAATGTTCTACTAAAAAAGTATGTAAAAGTATGTAAGTATTAGTTGAATCTTGTACTAAAATATTATACTAAATATTGTATTTTGTTGATTTTGTATTTTTATTGTAAGTATACAAATTCTACTAGATATTCACAAACTGTACATAAATTTATTGTCTCCTCAAAAGTCCAGATAGCAAAATTTTTCCAAAACAAAACCCCATAGACCCATAACTATTTTCCTACCCAAAGAGAGAAACAAGGCATAAAGAAAAATTGGAATCAGTCATGACTGCAGACAAACAAAAATCGATATAGATAACTAACAAATAGACAAGAAAATATGAACCTGTAATCATGAACATATGAGAATAAAAGGACCCATAAAGGGTCATAACAGAGAGAGCCTTTTCAAACATGGGAAAGATGAGCTTGAGAAGCAGGTGTAGAAGTGTTAGCAGTGTGACCCCTGTTCATTGTAATTCCAGGTGGCTAATGAAATTCTCATGAGACTTGGAAAGAACCTCCATTTTTCTTGACTAACGAGGACACCATCATGATGAGAATCTAGTTATGGTCCTCAAGTGCTTCCAGTCTCTTCTTAAATTGTCAGTAATCTTGGTCCTTGGGAAGCGTTCCCTGAACAACCATAGTATTTGTATGCCAATACAACTCTAGGGTTTTGTAAAATTTTGACTCCCTAGTACGAGTACAACCCGTATCAAGGATGAGAGTGTCCACCTAAGCATCAACTTCCTCATCATTTTGAGCCTAGAGTATGATACTAACATATTTTTATAGGGTTGGCATGGCAACCTGAACCTCTTGGGGAACCAACTCTACATAAAACTCAGTTACAACAACAACCACCTTGGTAATACAAGTTTGATGGACATGGATTTTCTTAGTTCAGGCTTCATGTACAACCATGGAGGCATAACTAGTAAATACAACAACATACCAAGGGGAGAATGAGAAGAACTAGAGAAAAGGATAAGTGAGAGCTCACAATCAAACAACAACCAATAGACAAAGAAAGAATGGGCCAGGGGAAATTTCCTCACCCAACTTAAACCTTCCATGAAAATAATTATCACAAGAGTGGAATGTGCCTGAAAAATATAGGGATTAACTTGCATGAGGGATATCATTAGTGTGAATTATTCAAATATACAAACCTTGGTCTTGTCCCAATGACTCTCACTCCTTAGCATGAATGCACCACGAATGCATCAACTCATCACACTGTTACCTCTCTATGATATTGGAATGATGGATGGGATAGGGCCAACCATCTCAACATACTCCTCACACTCTTCATGTAGAAATCAATCTGAATGATTGAATTTAGAGCGAGGAAGAGAGTTGCAAGAAAACTGAAGAGGGTAGCCACTAATATCTTTCCATGCAAAGTCCAAAGGCTTAGAAGGGTTTGATATTTCTTGATTAGTTAGGAATTCCAACAATTTATTATCTTCAAGTAAAACATGGGAGGGAATGATAGCAGGAATATGGGGGATAGTCAAGTGAAGGAGGTAAAGGAGAGATTCCAGATGATAATTATGAGATACTTTACATGGAGGGGAATCAATTTGTATTTTAATGAGAATATGAATTATAATACATGAGTCTCCTTCAACAATAAGTTTGGAAAACAAAATTGTTGGGCTATTTGAAGACCTTGTATCAATGCCATGGGTTCCATTGCATTTTTTGATCTTGTTCCCCTGAAACCATAGTATTCTCTGAGGATTTTTCCATTACCATCAATGAATATTCCTCCATATTTGGTTGAACATGGATTTCCTTTAGACACACCATTGAAGTTCAACTTGATGAATCATGATGGGGGAGGAGACCAGGAGGAAGGTGAGGAAGGGAAACTTGACCAAGAAGGGGAGGTAGGGGAAAATAGTATAGATGAGGGGAGCCACAAGGAGATAAGGGGGGATTCCAGGTCACTGCATTCGATATCCTCATCTATACATATTTTAGAGTGAATGATTTCCACAATATTAATATTAATCTTGTTCTAGAATGAAGGTTCTTGAGTGGATTCATCTTTGAAAATGCGTCGGTTTCTTTCTTTGTAGGTTTCCCATAGAAAAAACCAGGGAAGAGTTTCCATATGTGGTTAAGGATGAGATTATAGAAGATGGATGGATACCAAAAATATATATCTTCCTTGATAGAATATTTGATGTGATCATATTACAAAAACCTAATGGTTCCCAGGTCCCATTGTTAATGTAATCACCATAGAACATGTACTTACACATAGGCTTGGTGTCTAGCATGTGGAAGTCATCCTTATTACCTTTCAGTACATTAGGAAATTCACTTTATGGGTCATTTATTAAAGTGAATTACCTTTTATATTAATGCAAGTTGAATTAAGTTAAATGCCTAAGTATATTTGGCATTATTAATTTAAGTAAGTTGATTAATTCCTAGTCGTTATATATAAACTGAAGGGGAGATACAAATCTCATACCTTGATCACTTTAGAGATATATGATCTACAATTAACTCAACATAATAAAAGGCATCCTAAGTGAGAGGATGAGACACACACAAATTACATTGGAGCAAAGAATGAGTCTTTTCTCATGTGCTTATGTCGCATAAACTAAGGATATCTCATTGAGTGGGTGAAGAGTAGTTCATCCAAGTGTGAGTGGGAATGGCTAATGAACGGTGAAAAAGGGAAGCAAGGTAGATAACAAATAGGCGGGCTAGGATATTATTGCATTGTATTCCTCCAATAGGCCATTATCCTAGGATGAGAGCCCAAGATTTTAATGAATAAAATCAACAAGGTACTCATTTTTCCTTCGGGGTTTTTCTAAAGGCGTTTAACCAAAACTTTTACAAATTTTGTTGGTTTCGGTTTTATGATTCCACTGATTTGTTTCGTTAATAACCTAGCTATGCTAATAATTAATAAAGTGGTTTTATTCACGATTACTAATTGGGTTTATTGAATTTAACATGGTATTAGGGTTGAGACTCTGAGGAGGAAACAAGTTGCATGGATCTAATTTTTTGCAGCAAAAAATATTTTTTATTTTTGCAGGTATGCAAGTAAAATTGAAAAAAGCAAGATCTAAGGTACCAACCGGAAGATCTAGAAGATATGAGGTACCAACAAGTAGATATAGAATATCTTAGGTACTAGTGGGAAGGTCTAGTGAATATTTAAGGTATCTGCATGTAGATCTAGCAGATCTGAGGTAACAACAGGTTAATCTAGCATATATGAGGTACCAACAGGAAGATCTAGTAGATCTAAGGTATTAGCAAACAGATCCTCTAGATATAAGGTACTAGTGGATAGATCTAGTGTAGATTTGATATATCAACAAGAAGATAAAGAATATATGAGGTAGAAGCATACAGATCTAGAATATGTAACGTGCCAGCAGGTAGATCTAGCATATATGAGGTACCAACAGGTAGATCTAGTAGAGCTGAGGTACCAACAGGTAGATCTAGTATATATAAGGTACCAACAGGAAGATCTATCATATATGAGGTGCCAATGGACAGATCTAGTGAAAATATAAGGTATCAACAAACAAATATAGTAGATATAAGGTACCAATAGGAATATCTTGTACATATGCATACCAACATAAAAATATAGTGTAGATCTGAGTGTCCAACAAGTAGATCTAAGCAACGAGAAAAAATTCTAAGAAGTGGGCAGTAGGACTGGGGAAGTAGGTCGGGGTAGCAGAATTTGTGTTTTTCAACACGTTGTATAGATGGAAACATGTTTTCAATTTGAGGATAGATTAGATGGTGTTTCCAAATACAATCCATGGAAGGAGAGGATCATGTTGGTGTCGATGGAGAATGAAATTTGAGAGCTTGTAAAATCCATTATGGGTCCACCAACGAATCCAAAATATCTAGCTGCCCATAAGCTAAAGGACATGAAATCCAAACATGTTATTTTAGATAGAGTGAAGGATCACCTGATCCCTCATTTATATGGAAAGATAACTACCAGGGACATGTGGGAGGCTCTGAAGAGTTTATTTCAAAGAAAGAATGATATTTGTAAAATGGTGCTAAGAGTGAATATTACTAACACGAAAATGATAGGATCGTATATGGTGATGAATTATCTCACCAAGATATGAAAGGTTTGATATGAATTGGCTCCAATTAGGGAGACAATGGATGATTCATATTTGGTGAGGACAAAACTCAAAGGATTGAGGAAGGAGTGGACACCGTTCATCAAAGGGATCCTGACACGTGAGAAACTCTTTGATAGGCCAAGGTTGTGGGATGAATTCAGTCAAGAAGAACTTCAAGATGAAAATTGGAATGGAGGAAGGTACAATAATGATGATGAGATCATTTCTCTTTCTTTCCAAGAAAAGAAGGGAAATTTCAAGAAGATTGCTAATGGAGAGTCCACCTCTCAAGACAGAAAGAAGAAGAAGGACATGAGAAAGTCAAATGATTTGCATGTCACAAGTTTTGGGAACTGTTTAGGTCATTGTATGAAAAAGAAGAAGGGTGAAAATAAGACACAACCAAAGGTAGTTGTGTTGAAAAAGGATCAAGCAGACGAGTTTTCTAAGAAGTTTTAAAACAAGGAGTTCTTACTTTTTTCCTAGACTTCCTTGGGAACCATATCAGTTGGTGCATGGCTAATAGATAGTGGAGCCACAGGTCATATGATAGGAGCACGAGGGTTTTTAGATATCTTCGTAGAGTCATACTTAGATGTGCATGTGGTACTTGGTATGGGGACCAAGCATGCAATGAAGGGATATGGATAGTTCCATTCCATATGGATTCAGGAGGTGTATTGAGAGTGACAAATGTGTTATGGGTTCCAAAACTCATGAAGAGTGTTCTCTCATTCTCAACTATTCAGAACATAGGATTTTACTTAGTGTTATAGAATGAAAAGGAATTGATCAATCTTAGAGGATCTATCTCAGAAACAATAGTTGTTCTTGGAGTTAGAGAGAGAAAATTGTATAGGCTAAAGGGCTAGCATATGTGAGCAATGGAAAGAAACATAGTGACATAGGAAAAGGAGTAGGTAGTTTTGAAGGTTGAGAATCTCATAGGGATTCAATATTTAGGTTGAGGTGGGAAGGAGTATCCTTTTAAGTCTTTCAAGGAGTCATGGTATGAGATGGCCATGCAATA
>ML791413.1:395572-418188 GCA_009831015.1 Picea engelmannii
CTTGCCACCTTAAATGCATTCTCCAATGATTTGGGTTCCCAAAGGCAAACCTCATGTTGAATGTTATCCTTTAAAGTTCCTATGAATACATCAATCAAGTGCTCATCTGGAACATCGATTACCTTTATATTCAATCTTTGGAAGTTCTCAATGTGCTCAGTAACTGAACCCTTTTGCTTGAGATTTATCAATTGTCTAAAGAAGGTATTGCTCCTTGTATCCTCATAGTGTGCTATCATTTCTTTCGTGAAAATTTTCCAAGTGATAAGTGATTTGCGAGAACAAAGCCATCGATACCAAACAAATTGATTAGGTTCTAAATATAAAGAAGCAATTCGTACCTTTTGTGTATGTGGCAGATTATGGAGATCAAAGAATTGCTCCATCTGAAGTATCCATGTGATTAGGTCCTTGCCATCAAACTTCCTCATATCAATCTTAGGAACCTGGTTGGTATTCAAACCAAAGTTGGAGTTTCTCCATTCTTGATTCACCTTCCTTGTGTCCTCATCATGAATTTCATGGGATGCATTTTCACTTTTGGGTGTCTTCTCTGTTACGAATTTTTTCAATACTTCCATGATCTCCCCTTTTAAGCCATCCATCTTCGTATCCAACTTAGCTTCTATTGAATCCATCAACTTAGCTTCCATTGAATACATCTTCTTTTGTAGTTCATTTATGTCCCTACACATTTCTCCACCTTCATCAAGAGTCCAATTAGGATTTTCTGGAGGCTTAATTGGTATAGAAGGTCCCTTTTTGGGTGGCATGTTGGCCAAGTATCACTTTTGAATCTTGATTTTGAGGTGGTTCTGCTAGACAATATTTATTATGTTCTATCTCCCAAGTTTCGGCCCTTCTGGGTATGAAACTTTCTTTCAAGTAGTTCTCTGATATTTATTCTTTGCAATGCCACAAGTCTGATCAAAATTGGATGTGCCAAGTGGAATTTACAGTAACTTCCTCACAACTTACCGATTTCTGGCCTTTCCAGGAGATCTCACTTGTATAGCATGCCCCGCACAAAATAATTGATATCAAATTATGAAACTCGCACCCAAACTACTACAGACTATCCATGATCCAATGAAACTAGTCCCACTCAATTTGGATACTCTAGAAAGAAGTTATGATTGTTTTACCTGGAACACCTTCTTGAGACCAGCCAATAGGACTAGTCAGATACCCTATCTTACACAAGGTGTATCTACAAATTTAAGATGAACCAGAAGATAAAATTTTTACTAAAGATACCTTACTAATTTATGTAAATGGCCTCTAGATTTTAGGGTCTGAAATGTTACAGAAACGTTTTTATAGAAAAAATTCCGCAATGACTCATTTCAGGATGATTCCTAAATCCTATCTTGTACAGGCTGTATCTACGAAATTATAAGTCCTCAAGAGCTGAATTTTGAACCCAACGTTCCTTGATCCGTCTACTAAATATCCTCCAAGCCATTACTTTTGAAACTTTGTAGAAAAAAAGTTATAGTGAAACTTCCATGGTGTCTTAGATGTAGCAGCGAAACCCCAAGACCTTGAGCTCTGAGACCATATGTTAAGAACCAAACATCAACATAGCATAGAAAAACCTCAGGAAAAGTAATCAATGCCTTGAAAAAGAGATAATTTCAGATAATAAGCCTCTTTGAGGGGGAAATCTCTTTTTACCCCACTTAAATGTTCAAGTACAAGATGATTCAAAATGAAAATGTCTCCTTGGTATATATAGGAGACTGGAAGGTATAATTACAACTAATAGCCTAAAGCCGACATAAATAAACTAAAATTACTAATATAATATGCCCCAATGAATGGGTAATGAGCCAATATTAGGGATTAGTAGAAAAATAAGTGGAAAAATGTGACAAAAGAGTGCATTCTCAGGGTCTAACATTCCCCCACACTGAGGATTTTGCATGTCCTCATGCAAAGACAAAATTACAAAAAATTGAATTATTCTCCTACTACTCATGGTCTCCATTGCTTGGATCAAGATGTCCAAGTTACTGCATGAGGATCTCTAATTTTTCATTGCAATGGACTGTTTTGGTTTCTTCATTAAGATCATGTCATTTAAATTTATAATTTTTTCTTGAAGTCTTTTGTTGGCTTTCTTAATCTTCATATTCATTTTTTACCAATATTGCATCCTTTTCAACATATTTTTTTTTCTGGTCTTTCAAGACTTAATTCTCATCCTTAGTATGATGTTCCAAAACTGCAAACTCCTTAATTTCCTCTTTTAATTTCTCTACTGTGTCTTTTTCCTTATAAAAACAAGGTGATGGACTGTAAGAAGATGTTACCTAACCATAGTCTTTTGGCTATACATATTGCATGTCCTTTTCATATAATCATAAATTTTTTGTTGAGATGTATCCATCTTCGAACTATTAGCTTTTGGATTTGGAGCTATAGATGATGAGGACATTGTAACTTTTGGTCTTTTCCTATTGATCTTTGAAGGAATCTCTTTTTATTTTGGGGCATTGTTGTCTTCATCGGATTCATTGACTTCACTTAGTTGTTGCTTCAAAATTTTTATTTTTATTTTTATTACCTTGTTCCTTTAAACCCTTAGCTATGCTTTGGGTCATATTTCGAGGATCATTTTCAATTTTCGTGGCTGCATTGAATATTGAAAGCCATTTTGTTTAAATATTTAAGTAGATAATATGGAAAATTGATATGATGATGTTTTTCAAAATGCATAAGTAAACAAAGATGATAAAAGAAAACTAACTCATACCTTCCCTAACAGGTCACATAGTTTTGAACAATAAACAAAATATCCCTCTTTAATGCAGTCACTTCTATCCATTTGTGCCAATTCACGTCCATCTCAGGATTTACAAGGATTTGTTTCCATGTTGCTCCTAGTGCCATTGTTCTCCTTCAATGTTAAGGAATTCAACCTTCAAATTCACTCTTTTGTCATAAGGTGTAGGGTAATTTGGAAGAAGAGTGAATAAAATGGGTGGACAAATGAAATATGTTCAAACTTTAATTCTTTGTGGTGGAAATAATTATGGAAAATGTGAATCATCTAATCAATCATCACATTTATTGATTAGTAATGAGATTGGTCATGTTGATTTCCAAGCACCAATTCAAATTATGACTATGTGAATGATGAGATTTTTAGGGATATTGGAAAATCAATGTTATATATACACTCATTAATTGTCATGCTATTGATTATGCATTTGTAACTTATTTGTTGAATTATGCCAAGTAATCTTGTCCATTCTTTCTACATTTCATAATTCTTGTAATCAAAACAATTTAAAATTGTCTACATCTGTGTTACTTGTAACAAAGTTATGATTATTTGTTTTAAATTGGTGTAGGAATGCTAAATGATGATGAAAAAAATGTTGTATATTATGATGAAGAAACTGATCTGAGTCTGCTGCAAATGTTGAAGATCTAAATCTATTTCAATTAAAATTTTCAGATTTGAATTTCATGCTTGGAAACTTGTGCAAATTGATGGAAAATTACGGTTGATAGGAGGACGTTCATCTGTTCATGTTTTAAAACCATCTCCAAATTAGTATCTAGTCTTGGGACACGTGCAACCATATCAAATTACAAATCTGCTGTGGAAAGATAATTGTGACTTTTGCAAGAATTTATTAAATCCACTTTAAAAACATGCTTGTTCATCTTTTATCATGTATTTTCTAAAACTTCGATCTATGGCTTACTCAACTTATCATATTATCTTCAAAACCCATGTCTCATAATCTTTTAATTCATCTTCGTCAATTTTTAAATGATGTGGCAAAACGACCTCTGCAAACTGTCACCTATAAAAAATTTGTAGCTAATCAAGCTACAAAAGCTTTGAAAAGCATTGAATCTGCCACGTCCTCAACAAACAAGATAGGAAAACACAACATCTACTCTAAGAAACCATCAAAACATGAGATTTCAACCACTTTTAATGTTTGTATGCCTTATGAAATTCATATGAGTGAAGTTGGGTAATGATGCATGTGAAGATGTATATTAGTGCATAATCTCCAATCCTGCACATGTAATGATTTCTTTCCTACTTGCCTATTTTCTTTTGAATTCCTCTATTTTTAGAAATCTTACTCTATATACATATTTTCCATTTACATTTCTCTATTTTTCTGTTTATCATTTTTTTTCCTTGCCAAGGTAGGGAGAAGACAATGTATGGATCTGCAATCTAATGAGATCAGACTACAAGTGTATGGTTGTTATTCTTCTTTAAAATGTGCTTCATTGTGAAAATAAGGAAGACTTAAGAAGCCAACATAGTTTAGTAGGAAGTAGGACACTTGAATGGAAAAGTTTAGTTTTCCTTCAGTTCTTCAAAGTTTGTAAAGGTCAAGGTAATTAATGATGATGGAGTGACAATGAGATTAAGAAAGGGTATGAAATATGATGATTGAACCAATGGAGTATGAAAAGGTAAGAAATTAGACTATGAAAGGGTTTCAAAGTTCAATGACTTATGTGCATGAATTCCATGTAAGATGACTACTTCGAGACATAAATCACTTACCCAACTTTACCTCTTTAGGATATTTGATGACTTGAGAGACGAGCAATGAACTCTCAGATACATGATGAAGAGAAAAAAATTGAAGATCAATTCAAAGAGATCATGATGTAGGACGAAAATTGTAACATCCCCAACCACCAATTGGAAAATGCCACACAAAAAATTCGAACTTTGATACCTCATAAATTTAATAAATCTGCATATGAACATAGTTAAGTGAAATTAATAACAACATGCTTGCAACAATAACAATTCATATATATACTTTTAACAACAAGGATTCCATGACAGAAAACTCATAATTACACACACATAGCAATTGAAACAAGCACATGAAATACACTTAGCTCAGGAAATAAACACCAACTACATGTAAAACTTCCACATTCCTCCAAGCCATAGACCACACTAATCATAATCTTAGCAGTGGATCACCCCTAAGCTGGGGCTAAACTCTACTAGGAAAAAGCAAATACTAATCTGGTCTAAGTTCTGACAAGCAACATAATTGGTCAATCCAAGGTTCCCAACTACTGCAAGTATCCTATAGTCTCTCATTCCCCACATGCCTGTCCCACCATAGGAAGTGTGCCCCTTCTCTTCTGAAAAGTCCCTTGGCTGCCCCACTTCCCTTCTCGGGCTTCATCAATAGGCTAGAAAATAAGTCTCAGATACTTGTAGTTATTTTTGAGCGCACCCAGGAGCAATTCCGAGTATTTTCTCACCTAGAGAAACTACTCAAGGGATTGACAACCCGCTTCTTTGACACAACGCAACAAATATATCACCTAGAGAGAAATGCCTACGGGCCTGAAAACTCGCTTCTTCGACCATGGGCCTGACAAGACGCATCTTTAACCTGCAGTCAAACTAGGTACATGTACAGATGGTAGCATGGATGAGTGGATGGTAGGAAATCCCTCGTGATTAATCTAGGAATGATGGGAAATACACTAAATCCCCCTATTATATATATGCATGTTCCTTTTTTGACACATGGCACCCAAGGGACTCCCTTGTCCCCCTTTAGAAACTTAGGATATATAATTTTTCCTCTATATTTTAACCTTTTAGGAATATTAATATAATATTCCATTGGGATTAAGCCCCCTAGCTTAGCCCTTTTTCCTAAAATCTTAGTCCCTTACCCTTTGTAGTGGAGTTTATCCCCCCATCTGTTTTGTTAGGTTGGTCTATAGCAGTGGTATACTTTATTAGTAATATGAGTATGATTTACAATTATAATATAAGCATGTTGGCCTTTATTATCTAGGATCTTTGGCCTAATAATCATATAAGCATTCTAGCCTATAATAACCTGGCTCACCAGCCTATAAAACATAACATATGTACAAGGGATCCTTGGCCATCAATATCACTCACTGAAACCATTGTGTGCACAACTTTGGGATGTGCACACTCTTATTTTAGTGTGCCATCCTCCTGCACTTACACATGTGCGTGATATATTACAACCTGTGTGCACTTATTTGGTATGAGATTCCCGTGCATTGACTCAATGCATGCATAACCAAACCAAAGACCCTGTATCATCAAATCACCATATTATATGTATAATTTAAATTTACATTTACAATTTGGGTTCAACATAGGGGTATTACAAAAATACATTTTCTGATTCCTTTTCATTGCTTCAAAAATTGTGTCGGAAGTTCATTACTCTTTTCCATTTGGCATGTGATTTATCGGGCCTTTGATCATGAGATGGAAGCTGGCACGTGCAACCTTTGTTTTTTATTTAGCCTTGTACTACAGGATGAAGTAGGATCCATGTAATCAAATGTATTTTGACTAAAGTTTGAAGATGAATAAAGGAACACTTGAAATTATAAAAATAAGAAAGGCTAATGTTGATTGCGAGTGTTGATCCAAATCTATTGACTTTTGAAATGAAGATGACTATCAACAAATGAAATTATACCACATGACTATTTGAATTTGAATGTTAACCTTTATTGGAACAATATGCAAGCATGTTTTTATTGGAAAAATGAAATTCTACAAGTAGTTGTTGATATCATAAACTAAATAGTCTTCACATATAATCCCTATATGTACAATTCTATATATGTGAATGAATTTGTTTGAATTTGAACATAGAAAGAATTAATTGGATTACTGACCTTTGATGGCATTTTTTAACCAATGTGAGACAACTCACTGATAATGTAAATGAGTGTCAAGGTACAAGAGGGCATTATGATAGGTACAAATAAACGTGTTGAAGTCAAGTCACATGTAGGATTTTCCAATCAAGAGACATTGATGTATTCCCTTGTTGTTAGTGATAAAATATGCTATTGATTTATTCAAACTCCAAGGAACTCAAAAGAATATTTGATCCTGGTCCCATATAAGGTGTTTAAGTTAATGGAAAAAAATTGTTGGAAGGTGGGCCTTAAGGAATCCCACATCAACCAAAGCAAGCATAGAACCAAAAATATTTTGAAGAACCATAACAAAATATTGGAACCAACATGGACTTACAAAACTAATTGTGAATCATGGTCACCACGAAGCCTAGTTTTCAAGAAAAACTCATGTCCAGTTGCGCCAGTAAACGGGTTTTCACAATTGGACTTATTTTTATCTTTACTATTTTGTTTACCCATTTATTCTCCTACACTATTCTAGTTTTCTTGAAAAGTAAAATCCCTTTCAAGTATAGGAATACTTCCAATGGAGCCATTTCTCTAAAACTGTCTCAAGTATACTCATACTCGAATTTGAAAAATGTACCTTTGTATATACTAGGATATGAGAAGCCAATGGATCTAATTGATATAATACCAAGAAATGTTGAATAATGGAGGAATATTGTGTGCTGAGGATTGCCTAGAGCCATTCTTCAATGTAGTCATTATTCTCTTGGTTCTCTTGTCTATCAATAGTGGTTTGTATGTCCTCCTTTTATCATGTCATGCATATGTTCTACTATTTGTTGATTAGTCTCTTGATTTCATTAGGGATTTGATGAAAGGCATGTTATAAATTCCTCATTCTCAGGTTCTTCTATCTATTCATCATGAAATGTTGTCCATGGCTTATTGATATCATCTAGATCTTCTTGATGTTTCTCATGGAATTTTTTCTCTTCGATCGATGAGAGTGCATAATGTTTTTCATGTATCATTATTAAATAAATATATTTTTGACCTTAACCACATAATTGATTGAACTGTGATTCAGGTGAAAAATGAAGGGGATTTCTGAGTGGAACCAGTACACATCTTGTAGTGGAAAGTCAAAATGCCCAGGAAGAAAGATATATGGATGGTAAAGGTTAAATAGGACTACTACGGTCATGAATATGCAACATGGGAGCACGGATAAACTATGTAGGAGGAATACCGACATTTTTTTGTCAATTTTGAAGAAGATGGAAGTTAAAAAATGCAAGAATCCATTTTCCCTTGATTTCCCAAAAGAGATATTCCTGGTTACTTGTGGTAGAGAGACCCTGATAAATGAGTGGAATTCCTAGTGTACTAAGAGAAGTGAAGGGGTACAGTTCTCAGGTTTGGAAGGTCAAGAGAAAGAGAGATGGAGGAAATTTGGAATATTTGTAGGAGAATACCAGTGAGTTGTGAGATATTGAGCTGAGGGGGATGTGAGACGCACCCTTCTTTTTTGGATTCCCATCCTAGGCTTAGGGGTGACTTACTATTGATATTTTGAACAACAATTCTATGGTTGGGTGAAACGTCCTTCCCAAGTAGTTGGTTGCACAAGTTTATTTTAAAGGCAAGTGTTAATATATTATCTAATTTTTCTTATGAGTCTTATGGCTGTGCAATTTACTCTATGAATGAGAATAGTTTTATGTGTTGTTATATATCATTTTTTGATTGCATACATGTTCCTTTAGAATGTTGTAGATGAATTTAATTATGGGCATTATAATCTAGTTAAATATGTGCATAATTTGTAGTTGGTAAGCTATGGGAAAAGAATTAGAAAGTTTTTATTTTTATTTTATGTGTATTCCGAGTAGTAATGTTCCTCAGTTAAGTTGGGGGACGTTACATACCTCCCATACAAATAACTTGGTACACCTCTCATTAAAAATAGGATGCAAATTTTTTCATGCGAATACCTTCTCTTGAGAATGAACAAGAAACATACCAACTAGTCCTTCAGATTACTCAAGACATCAAGATGCATGGTCTTACTCAAGTTTTTCCTACAAGAAATTCCACTCTACTTGTTCTCTTCCCTCGATTATCCTAATTCAATCCTGAAACCAATTCAAAACCTCCATATATATTTCCTATGCAGGGTTGGGGGATTGTAAATAAAAGAGATGGGCCTTAGTTTCATGAGACAAGCTTTGCCTTACCAAAATCAAGGGCAGGGCGGCCTTGAAATTTGAGACCTGGAAATTCTCATCGCTATCATTGGTGCCAAAAAATGATGGCAATGGCTCACCTCTCAAGAGAATATTTGGACTTGCCTTTGGCACAAAACTTATTGTGCCCACATGGAGCCACATGATTTCATCAGACTTGTAGGAAACACCTTAGAAAACCATGATTTCATCATACTCGCAGGAAACACATCAGATTCACCGACTTCAATTACTATATTCTTCAAAATTTTATTTTTATTTTTATAACCTTGTTCCTTTAAACCCTTAGTTATGCTTTGGGTCATCCTTCGAGGCTCATTTTCAATTTTCGTGATTGCATTGAATATTGAAAGCCAGTTTCGTTAAATTTTTAAGTAGACAATATAGCAAAATGATATGATGATCTTTCTCAAAATGCATAAGTAAATAGAGATGATAAAAGAACACTAACTCATACCTCTCCTCACATGTCACATAGTTTTGAAGAATAAACAAAATATCCCTCTTTAATGCAGTCACTGTTATCCATTTGTGCCAATTCACATCCATCTAGGGATTTACATAGATTTTTTTCCATGTTGCTCCTAGTGCCATTGTTCTCCTTCAATGTTAAGGAACTCATCCTTCACACTCACTCTTTTGTTAGAAGGTGTAGGGTAATTTGGAAGAAGACTGAATAAAATGGGTGGACGGATGAAATAGGTTGATAATTTAATTCCTAATGGTGGAAATAATGATTGAAAATATGAAACATCTAATCAATCATCACATTTATTGATTACTAATGAGATTGGCCATGTTGATTTTCAAGCACCAATGCAAATTATGATTATGTGAGTGATCAAATTTTTAGGGATACTGGAAAATCGAGGTTTTGTATACAATCATGAATTGTCATGCCATTGATTATGGATTTTTAACTTATGTGTTGAATTATTCCAAGTAATCTTGTCCATGTTTTCTACATTTCATAATTCTTGTAATAAAAACAATTTAAAGTTGTTTACATTTGTGTTACATGTAACCAAGTTATGATTGTTTATTTTAAACTGGTGTAGGAATGATGAATGTTGATGAAGAAACTATTGTAGATGATGATGAAGAACCTGATTTGAGTCTAATGCAAATGTTGCTAAATATTCTTCGATTAAAACTTCCAGATTTGAATTTCATACTTGGAAACTTGTGAAATAGTCTAAAAATTAGTTTAAGATGATCATTCTTCAAGGAAAAATATTTGTAAGATTTTCCAAATGATTTGTTTTCCTCTTCTAACAAGTCTTAGAGGGTGTACCAAGTGTTCTTATGGCTTCGTATGCAATGTGACATATGCAGGTCCGAAATAAAATGTTTGCGACACTTGCAACACTTATGATAATGATGATGGTACGTTATCGAAATGAGGAATTTTGATGTGTAACACTTCCCGTTACACTTATTTGATTGTGTATTGGATTGGTTGTACTGGGGCTAGCCATCCTTGTTGTATCCTTTGATTTGGGAGTTGGGGCCACCTTAATTGTGCTTCTTTTGTGATGGGCCCACAGAACTAAAATCCCTCTTATTCTTTTTCTTGAACTTTTTCTTGATCTTGACATAATATTAGTAAGTAACTCCTAGTGAGGAGATGTCTAGGAACTCCATATATTTTCAGATGTACCTATGTAAGCCACTTTGGTACCTTAGAACCAGGTTTCACTCAGAGTCTTGAATACCCATATTTATGCACAAAGTATGGAAGATATTGGTGTATTATGGCATCATTTGGTCTCTCTCCTAATGTAGAGTTTTCCATCTCATGTACTAGTCATCATAGTTTGCAACAAGTTTTTATTTCTCCTTGAGGGAATACAAAAATATGCCCAAGTGGATCTTGGCCCAAAAATTGCAGACTCATCTCCATCATGTTTCTCATAATACATCTCCCACCAATCTCTTACATGGGGAAGGGATTTGAGGAGTGCGACTGTGATTTTTTCATTGTTGGGAATAATTTGGATAAAGAAATAACCCTCTAGAAGACTTAATAATTTTATAAATTGTTAGTGTCTATGTGGCCTTCAAATAAAGGAATATCAAAGCTAACGTGTACCTTAAAGGGAATCAAATATCTGAAGTGACTGCTAGTTGTGTTAGATTTTTAACCGAGCATAATAAAACATAATTGAGAGAGAGAAATAACACACACATAAGAAACCATATACTTAGACAGAAAATTGTCCTGGAAAACTGCTACAGGGAAAAACCATCCTAATAATAGATCTATTATTAAACTTCACCTAAAACAGCCAAGCTAGCCCAAGTGAGCTAGCCACACCTCAACTCCAGGCCACTTCACAATGGAGCCTTACAATCCCTATAAAGGATTCTTCACATTCATTCTATGGCATACAAATCCACGAGACATCAATACCATGTGCCCGAAGCCATTTGATAAGATCTAAACCAATTTGAATCATTCCTGAGTTAAGGTTAACCCTAACAATCCACCCTTTAAACTTGACTTGGGGATTTCGCATGCAGCCCCCCTATCACCTCGGTATACCTACCAACTTTACTAGTAGGTTACTAGGGGTACAAATGCCTTTTCGGGTCTTATAGCCATATGCCCTTTTACATGCAAACAATTTATTCTCCAATTTGTTTTTCATGTGTTTCATGGTGAACACACCATCACCATCACTATTCGTCACTACATCCTCTCGCTTATCCATGCTCCCAACTCCATGATCTTAGACTCACCATCATTAATCTCTTTATAATCCAAAGTTCTCTTTTGAATCCCCTTTCTTAATATTAAGCCGAATGACGAGGTCTCCACCACTATCGATATTCACATATCTACATACTCTCCATTCACCATGAAAAAACATAGCTTGATTTGTTAGTGACCAATCTACACCAAATCAAACCTAGATCAAATATGATACTCCACCACTATGGTACTATGATCTATGTTTCCTTGACCTTGTCCTTTCATCTCTATGCACAATCATTCACCTCACAAAAGATAAGTGTGGTAAAACCCTTGAACGACTTGATATTTCTAGATCCAAAGCCAATTTTCTCAATATTGTGCACCGCATGCAAGTCCTTGACGACTTGCCAAAAGAAGACATTCTTTCTATCCATCCACTAGGTCTATGCCTGAGAGCCGATAGTGTTTTGGATGGCATTGGCCATGGAGAAGATGTTGGGTCCTGTGTGATTCATTGATACGTTCTTTTCTACAAAATTATCCTCATATATTGAATCCCTATCTGTGCCATTTCCCTGCATGAAATCGTTTCCATAGAACATGAATCTCGAGATTACGTAATGGAATGTCAATCTCTTTAAGTGCAGGGGCTTGTTGTGAACACATATCAACAACATATATCAACAATATATCATCAACAAGTCATCACCACAAGGAACACAAAGAACACAAGATGTATGTACAATTTTCTTTTTATTACAGACTACAATCCTTATGGTTTATCAGCAACAACTGAATAGAGTAAAACTCTACAAGAGAACCATCCCTATAATGCAAGAATAAGATTACATCCTCAACATCAACTGAGATGAGGGAACAATCCTCAACATATATTAATCTAGAATAGGTACGCGACCTATCATTAGTGCAACATGTGTGTGTACGTGCCCTACCAGTAGTACAACCTGCATGTATACGCTCCCAAGACATACTACAACCTATGCATACGCTCCCAAACAGTACTACAACCTACGTATACCTTCTGATCTATTAGGGTTTTTCCTTCAAGATCAACTTAGATCCTCTGCAATCAATTTATCATTCTCTTTTGTTTGTCACTATCCAAAGTGACCACAATACATCCAAGCTCTCCAATAGTTTACTCATGCTCCAAAACCAATCAATATGAATTCTACTCAATCATGCATAAGTAATCAACATTCTATAGCCATCATATCAGTACTGAATCATAAGAGTGTTACTCACTCTATCAACCAACATAAACCACATCATAGAAACCATACCAAGAATTCCCTAGGCATTCACAACACAATAAGAAATTCTATCCATAAAGGAAATAATGTAACCATACCGGTGTCTCAGTGATAGATCTGAGCCCATAGAGTGCATATTTGGAACCTGCTTAAGTATTCAACAACTTGTCATCAGCTCAACCAAAAAACTCCATTAGTTTTTCCACTGTACGCTCCCTATACACTGAAAACATGCGTACTGTACGTACCTTGTACATTGACAGCTTGTGTATACGCACCCTATACACAGACAACCTGTGTAAACACCCAAAATAGGGTTTTTCGGTGATTCTGAGAATTTTTTTGTCATGATATCAGACTTGTCGAAGCTTCAATGCGTCCATAAGATCTTGCTCAGGCTCTCTTTCTCGGAATAGATCTTCAATCATGCTTAAGAGATCTAGACCAAAATGCTCTCACAAGAAGCTCTCCATCAATACTTCAAAAGATATTCTCCCTAGAAGCTCTCCAATGATCCACAAAAAGGATGATCTACAAGAGACCATTGATATATTATTTATACTTTCATCTTGTAGGTCACCTAACCCATTTTTAGGTCACTTAACCTATTTTCCTTATTTTAGGGTTAACCACTTTCTATAAATAGAAAGTTCTCCAATACTTTATCATTTAAATATTCCTTCTTGATTTTGTCACCTTACTTTATTATTTCTTGATTTTGTCACTTCTCTTTATTATTTAAATAATAAACCTTGACTTTGTCACTTTACTTTATCATTTAAATAATGATTTTTTCTTTTAGGTCACTTTGACTTCTTTGACCTTAGGGGGCTTCAAGCCTTCATATGGGGGTACTCCAACTTTGTAAGGCCATAACTCTCAAACCGTGAGGAGTTATGTGACATTCCACATACCACCGGAAATGGCATGACAAGCAATATCCATATAGGATAGTTTCACCAACAAATTCATTGATCTTCATCTCCTTATTCCATATACAAGCATGGGTCCTCCAACCATTCTTCTAGGATAACTCAATCCACAAAGCGTCTTCCTGTGAGGGATTTCACCATAAGGGGACCACTTTGGATTTCATCCATTTGTGCACCTTATCAATCATGATAAGACAATAATGAGTCATCTATACATTTTTCAACACTGCATCATATACCAATGAAACCACATCGATCCATCTTCATCATGTATCAATGAGAACTCATTGATCCATCTTCAACATATCAGTGACAATTCATTGATCCATCTTCATCTATGCATTCTCATAAAGGATGATCCATTCATCATATAAATGACAACTCAATGATACATCTATGCATTCTCATCAAGGACAATACATATTACATTACATCATCAATCAATCAATCACTTGACATCAATCAATCAAACCATTGGCATCAATGACAACATGATCCAACATTTGGCTTCCCAAAGGTGAACCTCGTGTTGAATGTTATCCTTTCAAGTTCCTATGAATACATCAATCAAGTGTTCATCTAGAATATTTGTTACCTTTATATTTAATCTTTGGAAGTTCTCAATGTGCTCTGTAACTTAACCCTTTTTCTTGAGACTTATCAATTAGCTAAAGAAGGTATTGCTCCTTGTATCCTCATAGTGTGATATCATTTATTTATTGAAAATTGTCCCAGTGACAAGTGATTTGCGAGAACAAAGCCATCAATACCATACAAATTGATTGGGTTCTAAATATAAAGAAGCAATTTGTACCTTTTGTGTATGTGGCAAATTATGTAGATCAAATAATTGCTTCATTTGAAGTATCCATGTGATTGGGTCCTTCCCATCTAACTTCCTCATATTGATCTTAGGAACATGGTTGGTCTTCAACCCAAAGTTGGAGTTTCTCCATTCTTGATTCACCTTTCTTGTGTCCTCATCATGAATTTCATGGGATACATTTTCACTTTTAGGTGTCCTCTCTATTAGGAAAATATTCAATCCTTCCATGATATCCCATTTTAAACCATCCATCTTAGTATTTATTGCCTCCAACTTAGCTTCCGTTGAATCCATCATCTCTTGTAGTTCATCTTTTGTTACTGTCTTCTTTTGTAAATCATTTATGTCCCTACACATTTCTTCACCTTCATCAAGAGTCCAAGTAGGATTGCTTGAAGGATTATTTGGTGTAGAAGTTCCCTTTTTTGGTGGCATGTTGGCTAAGTATCACTTTAAACCTTAATTTTGAGGTTGTTTTGCTAGACAATATTCCTTTTATTGTATCTCCAAAATTTTGGCCCTTCTGAGTATGAAATTTTCTTTTTTATATGTCTCTGCCATTTCTTCTCTGCAATGCCACAAGTCTGATCAAAATTGGATGTGCCAACTGGAATTTACGGTAACTTCCCCACAACTTGCTGATTTTTTTCCTTTCTAGGAGAGCTCACATGTATAGTGTGCCCCACACAAAATAATTAATATAAATTCTTAAACTAATACCAAAACTGCTACGATCTGTCCACTATCCAATGCAATTGGTCTCACTCAATTTGGATACTCTAGGAAGAAGTTATTATTGTTTTACCCATAACACCTTCCTAATACTAGTCAATAGGACTAGTCAGATACCTTATCTTCCACAGGGTGTATATACAAATGTAAGATGACCCAAAAGATGAAATTGTTACCATGAATACCTTACTAATTTCTATGAATATCTTCTAGAGTTCAGGGTCTGAAATGTTACAGAAAAACTTTTATAGAGAAAATTCTGCAATGACTCAATTCAGGATGATTCCATAACCCTATATTACAAAGGATGTATCTCCTAAAGTATAAGGCCTTAGGAGATGAAATTTTAACCCAATGTACCTTGCTCTGTCTTATAACTATCCTCCAAGCCGTTCCTTCTTAATCATTGTAGAAAAAAAGTTATATCAAAAATTCCAAGTTGTCTCAGATGCAGGAGCGAAACCCCAAGACCTTGAGCTCTAATACCATATGTTAGGAACCAAATATAAATATAGCATAGAAAAACCTCAGAATAAGTACTCAACACCTTGAAAAAGAGAGAAATTTAGATAATAAGCCTCTTCAAGGGGGCATCCTCCTTATGCACACATAAATTTCCAAATACAAGATGATTCCAAATGAAAATGTCTCCTTGGTATATATAGGAGACTAGGAGGTATAATTACAACTAATGGGCTAAACCCAACATATATAAAATAGCATTACTAATGTAATATGCATCAATTAAGGGGTAATGATCCACTATTTAGGTCTTAACATGTTTTGAACCAGGAGGACCCCCTGATGATAAGTTTGTTACTCTTTTAATTGCAATTTTTTTCTTTACTTATATTGTGTGAATTTATTTCATATGTGTGGATATAATTGAAGTTGTGTGAGTTTTCATTTATAATTCAGATTACTTTATTTCTCATCTCTTAACATAGTGAAGTTTAATTACTCAATTGGCAGAACCGAATGGTAAATTTTGTGGGCCATTGAACATGAATGGTAAGATCTTTGGGACTAAGGGTCAGGGATTAAGGAGTGGTTTAAATCATCACTATGATCATGGTGTTGAAATTTCTTTACTATGTTTTCTGTAGTAACAGTTCACTTTCTGTAGCTTAAGTTTGTTTCTTCTTTTAGAATTAATGAACAATTTTCTTTTTGTAGTTGCATAATTTAGACAAGAAACTAAAACATTTCACATATGGTGCTTTACACTTCATAAGTTTACAAAATCGTATTGATGAATTAAATGTAACAATATTCATGCAATAGAATTGGCTGACAACTAGGTTAATAATCCCAAACAAAATCACTTTATTAATTATTAGCACAACTAGGTTATTAATGAAACAAATTTGTGGAAGCATGAAATTGAAACCAACACATTAAAAAAATATATTCTATAAACACCCCTCAAAAAATATTGAAGGGAAAACCAAAACCTTGTTGATTTTATTCATTAAAATTTTGGGCTACCATCCTAGGATAATGGCCTGTCAAAGAAATCCAATGCAACAATAGTCTATCCCACATGACTATTATATCCCTTTTTGATCCTTTTCACCTTTCCTCATCCATTCCCACTCACACTTGGCTAAACTTCTCTTCACCCCCTCAATGAGATATCCTCACTCTATGTGTGACACAAGCACATGTGAAAAGACTCCTTAATTTATCCAATGTACTTTTTGGGTGTCTCATCCTCTCACTTAGGCTTCCTTTTATGGTTTTGAGTTAACCCTAAATCCTAAATATCTAAAGTGATCAAGGGCTGAGATTTGGATCTCTCATATACTTTAGATCTAATGTCTAGAACTTAATCAACCCACTTAACTTAATAATTCCAAATAAATATAGGAATTTAACTTAATTAAACTCACATTAATCTAAAAGGTCATTCACTTTAATAAATGACTCATAAAGTGAATTTCCTAAATTTATGAGAGATAAAAAGGATGACTTCCACATGATAGACACCAAGCCTATGTGGAAGTACCTGTCTAATGATAAATACATCAATACTCCTTCTTAAAGAGGAAGGAACTTGTAGCACCTAGATGTGTCTCTATCTCACTATCATATATGCTACGATGAATATTCTTCAACCCAATTGATTGGTTTTGCTCTTTGAGAAAAAAACTATCCCTACAATCTCACTCTAACCCTTATTTGAATACTTCCCTCTAATCATGCTCCTAGAAGCCTCCCACTCCTAAGCATATTGCATGTCCATCTCATACCATAGCTCATTGAAAGACTTAAAAGGATACTCCTTCCCACCTCAACCTGAAGACTGAATCCCTATCAGATTCTCAACCTTCAAAAATACCTACTCCTTGTCCTATGCCACTCTGTTTCTTTCCATTGCTCACAGAGGCTATCCCTTTAGCCTATACAATTTTCTCTCTCTAACCCCAAGAAAAACTATTGTTTCTAAGCTAGATCCTCTGGGATTGATCAATTCCATTTAATCCTATAACACTAAGTCAAATCCTATATTATTAATCGTTGGGAATGAGAGAACACTTTTCATGAATTCTCAAACCCATAACACATTTGTCACTCTCAATACACCTCCTGAATCCATATGGAATGGAACTATCAATATCCCTTCATTGCATCCTTTGTCCCCATACAAACTTCCACATGCACATCTAAGTATGACACTATGAAGCTATCGAACAACCCTCATGCTCCTGTCATATGACATGTGGCTCCACTATCTATTAGCCATGCACCAACCGATATGGTTCCCAAAGAAGTCTAGGAAAAAGTAAGAACTCCTTCTTTTCAAACTTCTTAGAAAACTCATCTTCTTGATCCTTTTTCAACACAACTACCTCTAGTTCTGTCTTATTTTCACACTTCTTCTTGTTCATATAATGACCTAAATAGTTCCCAAAACTTGTGACATGCAAAGCACTTGACTTTCTCATGTTCTTCTTCATCTTTCTATCTTGAGAGGTGGACTATCCACTAGCAATCTTCTTGAACTTTCCCTTATTTTCCTAGATAACAAGAGAAATTATCTCATCATCATTCTTGTATTTTCCTCCATTCCAATTTTCATCTTGAATTTCTTCCTGAATAAATTCATCCCACAACCTTAGACTATCGGTGAGTTTATCACGTGTCAGGATCCCTTTGATGAACAATGTCCACACCTTCCTCAATACTTTGAATGTTTTCCTCAACAAATATGAATTATCCATTGTCTCCCTGATTTGAGCCAATTCATATCAAACCTGTCATATCTTGGTGAGATAATTCATCACCATATATGATCCCGTCATTTTCATGTCTCGAATATTCTCTCTCAGCACCATTTTACAAATCTCATTCTTTCTTTGAAATAAACTCTTCAGATCCTCCCACTTGTCCTTGGTAGTTATCTTTCTAGATAAATGAGGGATCAAGTGATCCTTCACTCTATCTAAAATAATCCTTCTGGATTTCATGTTCTTTAGCTTATGGGTGGCTAGATATTTTGGATTCGTTGGTGGAGACATAATAGATTTTACAAACTCTCAAATGGCGTTCTCCATCGACACCAAGATGATCCTCTCCTCGCATGGATTGTATTTGGAAACACCATCCAATATATCCTCAAATTGAAAATATGTTTCCAAATCTACAATGTGTTGAAAAACTCAAGTTTTTCTACCCTGACCTACTTCCCAGTCCCACTTCCCACTTCTTAGACTTCTTTCTCATTGCTTAGATCTACTTGTTGGACACTCAAATCTACTCTATATTGTTTTTATGTCGGTACATATATCTACAAGATATTCCTATTGGTACCTTATATATACTATATTTGTTTACTGATACCTTAGATTTGCACTATATCTATCCACTAGCACCTCAGATATGCTAGATCTTCCTATTGGTACCTTATATCTACTAGATCTACAAATTGGTACCTCAACTCTACTAGATCTACCTATTGGTACCTCATATCTGCCAGATCTATCGATTGGCACCTTAAATCTTCTATATCTGCATGCTTGTACCTCAGATATGCTATATCTTCTTGTTGATATATCAAATATACACTAGATCTATCCACTAGTACCTTAGATCTAGAGGATATCTTTTCTAATACCTTAGATCTACTAGATCTTCCTGTTGGTACCTCATATATGCTAGATTCACCGCTTGTTACCTTAGATCTGCTAGATCTACCTGTACATACCTTAGATCTGCACTAGATTTGCCCACTAGTACCTAAGATATGCTATATCTACTTGTTGGTACCTCATACATTATAGATCTTCCCGCTGGTACCTTAGATCTACTAGATTTTCCTATCGGTACCTAAGATCTTTTTTTTTCAATTTTACTTGCATACCTGCAAAAATAAAAAGATTTGTTGCTACAAAAATAAAAAGATTTGTTGCTGCAAAAATATAGATCCATGCAACTTGTTTCTTTCTCAGAGTCCCATCTCTCATACCATGAAAAATTCAATAAACCCAACACTAGGTTAATAATCGTGATTAAAATCACTTTATTAATTATTAGCATAGCTATGTTATTAACTAAACAAATCATTGGATGCATAAAACCCAAAACAACAAAATTTGCAAAGATTTTGGTTAAAGCTCTCTAGAAAAACCTCGAAGGAAAAATGAGTAGCATGTTGATTTTATTCATTAAAATCTTGGGCTCTCATCCTAGGATAATGGCCTATTGGAGGAATACAATGCAACAATATCTTATCCTACCTAGTTGTTATCTACCTTGCTTCCTCTTTGCACCCTTCCCTAGCCATTCCCACTCACACTTGGATGAACTACTCTTCACCCACTCAATGGGATGTCCTCAGTCTGTGCAACATAAGCACATGAGAAAAGACTCATTCTTTTCTCCAATGTAATTTTTGTGTGTCTCATCCTCTCACTTAGGATTCCTTTTATTATGTTGAGTTAATTGTAGATCCTATATATCTAAAGTGATCAAGGGATGATATTTGTATCTCCCCTTCAATTTAGATATAACGACTAGGAATTAATCAACTCACTTAAATTAATAATGCCAAATATACTTAGGCATTTAACTTAATTAAACTCACAATAATTTAAAAGGTAATTCACTTTAATAAATGACCCATAAAGTGAATTTCATAAGTTATTGAAAGGTAATAAGGATGAATTCCACATGCTAGACACCAAGCCTATGTGTAAGTACCCGTTCTACGTTGAATACATTAAAAATGGGACCTAGGAACACTTAGGTTTTTGTAATATGATCACATCAAATATTCTATCAAGGAAGATATATATTTTTCGCATCCATCCATCATTTATAATCCCATCCTTAACCACATATGGAAACTTGTCCATGGTTTTGTTTTATGGGAAACCTACAAAGAAAAAAACTGGCGCATTTTCATTGGAGGCATATGATTGATATATTCCATGGATGATATTTTTTGGCACATTGCATGATGTTGATGTACATGGTTGATGTACATAGGTCTTGTGCATGATGAGCACACATTTTGGCACATGATGTACTTGGTTGATATTTTACTCATGATTCTCTATTTTTTTGTTGACATATCGTTTGCTTCATGATGCTTGGTATGGGATGAGTTTGATTCATGAATAGGTCCAAGAATCATTATATGGTAGCACATTGTTCATCTTACAGACAAGATAGGGGAGACATACCCATAGGGGGAGTCATTCTTCTTCCTATGATTTTAGGAGGAGATATTTATCAGATGCATACCTATAAAAGAGCCCTATATTTGAAGAAAGAGCACAGAGGCATAATTCCAGGAGGAGCGATGGTCACAGGCGGAGCATGTTCGACGTATTTTCAGCATTACATCATAGTGATATCTCTTGTTCAAAAGGGGAGAGATTATTCATAGGAAGATTAAAGGCACTCAGATAGGGGGAGCATCCCCAATGAGAGTTCAAGAAGGGGGAGCATCCCCAAGGAGATTTCAAGAAGGGGGAGAAGCCCTAAGAGGAAAATGGCCCTTTTCCATTGATGTCAAAGGGGGAGAGATAGTCACATTGATGTGACTAATGATTATTGATTGGGAGAGATAGCCACATTAGCTATTGATGTAGAGCATGCCTTATCTACATGCCGACATCAATAATTGGTAATTGGTATTGACATCAATATTGGTATTTACATCAATGCCAAAGGGGGAGATTGTTGGATCATGTTGTCATTTATGTCAATGGTTTGATTGATTGATGTGTTGGTTGTGGAGCCTGATTATCTTCCTGATGTAGAGGTCCTTTTCTTTCAGCCATGTCTATACCCCATGAAGTGTTTACACCCTAGAAGTATGTACACTCTTCCACGCGGGGGAGTGCAGAGGGGGGGTACCCCCTCTGCGGGGTCCGGGGGGTCTGGGGGCAAGTGGGCCCCCAGCGGGGGTTCAGGGGCGAAGCCCCCAAAGAAAAAATTTCCTTATAAAAGTATATTGTAATTTCATTGTAAATATGGACTGTTCATTATAAGGTCGCAGATCTAACGGTAGAGATTATGTTAGNCCCTCTTTTATGAGGGAAATTTATTGCGGCTATGTATGAGAGTGAATATTGTATTCTGAGAGAGGAGACTGTGAGAGAAAGAAGAGGAAGTTATAGCGGGTTTTGCTGTAGGTTGTATCCCTTCATTTGCTAGATAATAATAAAGGAAGGACCTTGCAATTTCTCTAGTGGATGTAGCCCACACTGGGTGAACCACGTAAATATGTGTCTCTCTTGTATTGTGTGTCTTCTGTGTTTTTTTTTCTGCATTTGTTTTATTTTATTGCTCCGCGGTCCTATTTTTCTAACAACTGGTATCAGAGCTTAAGGTAACTCGTAGGAAAAGAGGGTTCTTGGTTCGAGTGGGAGCAATGTCAGAAGATGGAAAGTTTAGGGTCGAGAAATTTAACGACCAAAACTACCAGTTATGGAAGATGCAAATGGAAGACTATTTATATTAGAAGGATCTATTCCTACCATTGAGTGGAGTAGCAAAGAAGCTGGCGGCCATGAAGGATGAAGAATGGGAGATTCTTGACAGAAAGGCTCTAGGAATGATATGGCTGAGCCTGGCAGCGTCAGTGGCTTTCAATATTTCGAAAGAAAAGACAACGAAGGATTTGATGGATGTGCTGGCCAAATTGTATGAAAAACCCTCGGCATCGAATAAGGTATTTCTAATGAAGAGATTATTTAATATGAAGATGTCAGAAGGTGGGTCTAT
>ML791413.1:424915-470866 GCA_009831015.1 Picea engelmannii
CATTTAGGGTGTCAAGAAATTTTGAAAGTAAAAATATGGCTATGGCTACTACAAGGACCAATCTTAACATCTATAGAGAAAATAATGCTCCTTCTTCTAAAGCACCTCAACCTACAAGGTTGACACCTCAACAATTGGAGGAAAGAAAATAAAAAGGTTTATGCTTTAATTGTGACAACAAGTACAGTAATGGACATAAGTGTGGTGAGAATAAATTATTCTACACAGATTGTGAAGAGGAAGAAGAAGAAGAAGAAGAATAAGAACCATCTCAAGATGAAAACATAGAAGCAATTTCATCTAAAGAGTTGACACCCATGATATCGTGTAATGCATTGGCTAGAATTAGCACCCCTAAAACCCTCAAGATCAAAGGATATATCAAAAAGAAAAAGGTAATAGTCCTAATTGATTCTGGCAGTACTCATAATTTCATTCACTATAAATTACCCAAAGCTCGCAATTTCTTTGTATATCTAGCGCCAGAGTTTCAACTAATGATTGCAGATGTAGAACTATCAACTGCTCAGGAAAATGCAATAAGATCAATCTTAATATGGGAGAATATGTAATGAATAGTCCAATTATTGATATACCCATGGGTGGTGTTGATGTTGTACTAGGAATCCAATGGTTACAATAATTAGGAACAATGGATTTTAATTTTCAAGAACTTTTCATGAAATTTTCATTGGAAGGAAAAGAAATTGAGTTAAGAGGTATCACAGGGAAACCCGATAATGTGATAAGCTCTAACGGCATGAAAAAATTATTGAAAAAGGCGCATCAAGGTGTTATTGCACAACTATGCTCACTATATGTTCAAACATCTAAGCCATCTATTCCTCTAGATCTCCAAGGGATCATTGATAAACATTCCAAAGTATTTGAAAAATTCCCAAAGGTATTCCACCCACTCGAAATCATGATCAAGATATTCACCTAATTCCTTGGAGTGTTCCTCCTAACATCAGGCTATACATATACCCTTATGCCCAAAAGAGTGAAATTGAGCGCATGGTTGAAGAAATGTTAAAGGATGCCATTATTAGACCTAGCCAAAGTTCTTACTCTGCACTAGTGGTAATGGCATTCAGAAAAGATGGTCCATGGCGTATGTGTCCATATTATAGAGAGTTCAACAAGATCATTATTAAATATAAGTTCCCCATTCCCATTATTGATGAATTGTTAGATGAACTACATGGAGCAATTTGTTTCACAAAGTTGGATCTTCGTTCATGGTATCATTAGATTAGAATGAAGGAAGAAGATATCCCAAAAACGACATTCTTAACTCATGAGTCATGAAGGCCTTTATGAATTTTTGGTCATGCCTTTTGGCCTTATAAATGCACCTTCCACATTCCAAGGGTTGATGAATTCTATTTTCAATCCCTTCTTTCAAAAATCTATGTTAGTATTTTTTGATGATATACTAATCTATAGCAAGTCTTGGGAGGATCATGTGAGACATGTTGGCAAGGTGCTACAACTACTAAAGGAGAAAAAACTATATGCCAAACCATCCAAATGTTTCTTTGGAGTGAAGGAGGTAGAGTATTTGGGTCATATTGTATCTCATGAAGGTGTCAAGGTAGACCTTAAAAATATTAAGGCCATGATGGACTAGACGATTCCCAAAACATTAAATAATCTTAGAGGATTTTTGGGTTTGATAGGTTACTACCGCAAGTTTGTTGAGCACTATGGAAGAATAGAAACACCTTTAACAACACTAACTAAGAAGGATGCATTTTCATGGACTCAAGATGCAACTAAATCATTTGAACAACTTAAAGAGGTGATGTGCAAAGATTTTGTCTTGACCAATCCAGACTTCAAAAAACCTTTATTTTGGAATGTGATACCTCATGAAATGGAATTGGTGTTGTCCTAATGCGAGAAGGAAGGCCCCTAGCTTTTGAAATTCGACCACTCAAGGGAAAGCACTTACACAAACCCATTTATGACAAGGAAATGATGGAAATACTACATTCATTGAAGAAATGGAATCCTTACCTAATAGGTAGGCACTTCAAGGTCAAAACAGATCATTATAGTCTTAAATACTTCTTCAAACAAATACTATATTCAGAAGAACAACAAAAATGGGTAACCAAGATATTGGGTTATGATTTTGAAATTGTTTATAAAAAAGGGAAGAAAAATGTTGTGGTAGATGCACTCTCAATAAAGGATGAATATGTTGAGGCATTTTTCTGTGCTATCTCGATCATCCATCTTGATTGGATAATGGAAGCAAGGGATGAATGGAAGAATGACGGAAAAGTGTGGACTCTCAGTCAAAGGTTTTCGAAGGATTCCAGTGCATTAGATACATTTACATGGAAAAATGATTCACTATGGTACAAAGATCTCTTATATTTATGTAAAAACTCCTAACTCAAACAAAAGGTACTACTGGAATTGCACACCTCTTCAGTAGGAGGGCACTCAGGATTTTTGAAAACCTACCATAAGATCAAGAAGGAATTTTTTTGGGATGGCCTTAAAACTGATGTTCAAAGGTTTGTGCCATAATGTTTGGTTTTCCAGAAAAATAAGGTGGAAACAATTAAGACCCCATGTCTTTTACAACCATTATCCATCCCAAGTCAGTGCTGGGAGGAGGTTTCCATGGATTTCATCATAAGGTTACCAAAGTCTAAAGGAAAGAGTGTAATCATACTGATTGTTGATACACTGACCAAGTACACACACTTTTGTGCACTTTCTCATCCCTTCAAAGCCATTACAGTTTCCACCACATTCATGGAGACAGTTCAAAAGCTACATGGCAACCCAAAGATTATTGTAAGTGACAAAGATCCCATCTTCACTGAACATTTTTGGACAAAATTATTTTATTTTTTGGGTACTCAATTGGGTCATAGCTCATCTTATCATCCTCAATCTTATGGACAAACCAAGATAGTGAATACATTTCTGGAAGGCTACCTTTATTTCTTTGTCTCTGATAAACACACAAAATAGTTCAAATGGTTACCCTTGGTAGAATGGTGGTATAACACTTCCTTTCATACTGCAAAAAAAATGACACCATTTATGTCACTCTATGGATACCACCCTCCTTCCATCACTTATTCTCTAAAATAAAAATCTAAGGTTCAAGCAGTGGAAGATCACATTGAGCATCAACAACAAGTTCTCCAAATATTAAAGGACAACCTGACCATGGCACAAAACAACATGAAACAACAAGAAGATCAACATTGTAGTGAATGAAGTTTTGAAGTAGGGGATTGGGTGTTTTTAAGACTACAACCATACAAATAGATGTCCCTCAAGCAAGACAATAAGGATGATGAATTATCACCAAATTACTACGACCCTTATAAGTTGTTGAAAAAGTTTAGTACTATGGCATACAAATTGGAGTACACCTAGTTTTCCATGTTTCATCCTTAAAGAAAGTTATAGATGACAAGATCCTAGTTCAAACTATATTTCTAGAACATGACGAGGAAGGAAAAATCATATTGGAGCCTAAAGCCATCACTGACGCAAGAATTCACCACCTGAGGAATAGATCCATTCCAGAGTATCTAATTAAATGGAGGAAACTATCGGTTGAAGATTACACTTGGGAAGATGAGTCTTTTATATAGAAGCATCCAGAGTTACTCAAGTGTTGTGGACAACACTTGTCTCAAGGGGAGGGGCATGTTAAGACCTAAATAATGGCTCATTACCCCTTAATTGGGGCATATTACAATAGTAATGTTATTTTATTTATGCCGGATTTAGTCCATTAGTTGTAATTATACCTCCTAGTCTCCTATATATACCAAGGAGACATTTTCATTTGGAATCACCTTGTATTTGGACATTTATGTGGACATAAGGAGGTTTCCCCCTCGAAGAGGCTTATTATCTGAATTTCTCTCCTTTTCAGGGCGTTGAGTAATTATTCCGAGGTTTTCTATGCTATATTGATATTTGGTTCCTAACAAAGCATGTCATTGTAAGAACTCTTATGTGATTAATAACTTTGAGAAAATTGAATCATAAGGTTAACAGTAGCAATAAAATAATCAACACCTTCTTATTATCTCATAATTCAATTACAATCCTTCATCAGATAGAAAGTATTTCCCCTAAAATAGTATGGCATCACATATTTATACAATGAAGAAAGATCACTCAGATCCAATTCTCATGGATCTCGAAGCTGACCACAAATTTAATTGTAGGAAAATTTGTTTTAAAGAACCAAGAATATCTCTCAAATCCTTCAATTTTTTAGGAAACTACTTGCATGAAATCTAAACGGGTCTGTTATGGAAAAAAACTCATGTCCTAGAATTGCAAGATTCACTTTCATTTGTTCCAAAATCTCAGAGCAATATCACTTCCTGGAAACTATCGTGATTTGATAGAAATATTTGACCAAAAGATGGAGCTTCGTGTTGTCGACTTGGGAATGATATAATGGACACATAAACATCTTGAAACACTTGAATTTAAAATACAAAGTTAGAATTTTATCTGGATCCTTGAAATTATGCCAAGCATGGAGTTCAGGTACCCTCCTACTTGTATTACATATTGACCAAAACCATGATTTCACTATTGTGTTGACTTGGAGGGTTCTAGACCTATGTTGACATGTGGATGAGATTCTGGAACTAATTTTTAGTTATCTCCAACCCCTGATTTTTTTGTACCATGCCCACATCTATATGGACCTACAACTTAGCTACACAATCAGAGAGAGGTTACAAAATGGTTTTGGTTCTATAGCTATAACATTTAAATCATTTTTACCAAAGTATGCATGAAAATATAAAAAGATGGACATTTTGACCTGGAATTTTCTGATGTTTAATCCTCATAGCTTAGGGCATGATTTCATGTCAAAATGATAAAAATGGATCGCATGATAGTAAATGAAAGGATTATAAAAATATCATAGGAAAAATAAGTGGAAAAAGGTGACAAAAGAGTGCATTCTCAAGGTCTAACATTCCCCCACACTGAGGATTTTGCATGTCCTCATGCAAAGAGAAAAGTACAAAATTTTGAATTATTCTTCTACTACTCATGGTCTCCATTGCTTGGATCAGGATGTCCAAGTTACTGCATGAGGATCTCTATTTTTTCATTGCAATGGACCATTTTGGTTTCTTCATTAAGATCATGTCATTTAAATTTATAATTTTTGCTTGAAGTGTTTTGTTGGCTTTCTTAAACTTGATATTCTTTTTTTACCAATATTGCATCCTTTTCAACATATTTTTGTTCTAGTCTTTCAAGACTTAATTCTCATCCTTAATATGACGTTCCAAAACTTCTAGCTCCTTAATTTCCTCTTTTAATATCTCCATTGTGTCTTTTTTCTTATAAAAACAAGGTGATGGACTGTAAGAAGATGGTACCTGATCATAGTCTTCTGGCTATACATACTACATGTCATTTTGATATAATCATAAATTTTTTTATTGATATTTATACATCTTTGAACTATTATATTTTGCTTTGGAGATGTAGATGATGAGGACATTGCAACTTTTGGTCTTTTCTTGTTGATATTTGAAGGAATCTCTTTTTCTTTTGGGCCATTGTTGTCTTCACCAGATTCATTGACTTCAATTACTAGCTGCTTCAAAATTTTTATTTTTATTTTTATTACCTTGTTCCTTTAAACCCTTAGTTTTGCTTTGGGTCATCTTTCGAGGATCATTTCCAATTTTTGTGGTTGCATTGGATATTGAAAGCCATTTTATTTAAATTTTTAAGTAGATAATATCGAAAATTGATATGATGATGTTTTTCAAAATGCATAAGTAAACAAAGATGATAAAAGAACACTAACTCATACCTTCCCTAACAAGTCACATAGTTTTGAAGAATAAACAAAATATCCTTCTTTAATGCAGTCACTTCTATACATTTGTGCCAATTCACATAGATCTCAGGATTTACAAGGAATTGTTTCCATGTTGCTACCAGTGCCATTGTTCTCCTTCAATGTTAAGGAAGTCAACCTTCAAACTCACTCTTTTGTCACAAGGTGTAGGGTAATTTGGAAGAAGAGTGAATAAAATGGGTGGACAGATGAAATATGTTCAAACTTCAATTCTTTGTGGTGGAAATAATGGTGGAAAATCTGAATCATTTAATCAATCATCACATTTATTGATTAGTAATGTGATTGGTCATGCTGATTTCCAAGCAGAAACTTCAAATTATGACTATGTGAGTGATCATATTTTTAGTGATATTGGAAAATCATTGTTATGTATACACTCATGAATTGTCATGCTATTGATTATGGATTTGTAACTTATGTGTTGAATTATGCCAAACCATTTTTCCATTCTTTCTACATTTCATAATTCTTGTAATAAAAACAATTTAAAATTGTTTACATATGTGTTACTTGTAACCAAGTTATGATTATTTGTTGTAAATTGATGTAGGAATGCTAAATGACGATGAAAAAAATGTTGTAGATGATGATGACGAAATTGATCCGAGTCTGCTGCAAATGTTGTAGATCTAAATCTATTTCAATTAAAATTTCCAAATTTGAATTTCATGCTTGGAAACTTGTGCAAATTGCTGGAGAATTACGGTTGATATGAGGATGATCATATTTTCATGTTTTAAAACCATCTCCAAATCAGGATCTAGTCTTGGGACACATGCAACCATATCAAATTACAAATCTACTAAGGAAAGATAATTGTGACTTTTGCAAGAATTTATTAAATCAACTTTAAAAACATGTTTGTTCATCCTTTTTCATGTATTTTCTAAAACTTCCATCCATGAATTACTTAATTTGTCATATTATATTCAAAACCCATGTCTCATAATATTTTAATTCATCTTCGTCAAATTTTAAATGGTGTGGCAAACCGACCTATGCAAATTGTCACCTATACAAATTTTGTAGCTAATCAAGCTACACAAAATTTCAAAAGCATTGAATCTGTCACATCCTCAACAAACAAGCTAGGAAAACACAACATCTACTCTAAGAAACCATAAAAGCATGAGATTTCAACCACTTTTAATGTTTGTATGCCTTATAAAATTCATACGAGTGAAGTTGGGTATAGACGGATGTGAAGATGTATAGTGCATAATCTCCAATCCTTCACATGTAATGATTTCTTTCCTACTTGCCTATTTTCTTTTGAATTCCTCCTTTATTTTTAGAACTCTTATTCTATATACATATTTTCCAATTTACATTTCTCTATTTTTTGTTTATCATTTTTTTCCTTGGCAAGGTAGGGAGAAAACAATGTATGGATATGCAATCTAATGAGACCAGACTACAGGTGTATGGTTGTTATTGTACTTTAAAATGTGCTTCATTGTGAAAAGAAGGAAGACTTAAGAAGCCAACAAAGTTTAGTAGGAAGTAGGAAACTTGAATGAGAAAGTTTAGTTTTCCTTCAGTTCTTCAAAGTTTGTCAAGGTCAGGGTAATTAATGATGATGGAGTGACAATGAGATTAAGAAAGGGTATGAAATGTGATCATGGAACCAATGGAGTATGAAAAGGTAATAAATTAGACTATGAAAGGGTGTCAAAATTCAATAACTTATGTGCATGAATTCCATGTAATATGACTACTTAGAGACATAAATCACTTACCTTACTTTACCTCCTTAGGATATTTGATGACCTGAGAGACGAGAAATGAACTCTCGACTACATGATGAAGATAAAAAAAATTGAAGATCAATTCAAAGAGCTCATGATGTAGGACGAAAATTGTAACATCCCCAACCACCAAATGGGCAATGCGACACAAAAAAATCAAACTTTGATACCTCATATATTAATATTGAAATTTGCATATGAACATATTTAAGTGGAATTAATAACATCATGCTTGCAACAATAAAAATTCATATATATAATTTTAACAGCAAGGATTCCATGATAGAAAACTCATAATTACACACACATTGTAATTGAAACAAGCACATGAAAGACACTTAGCTCAGGAAATAAAAACCAACTACATGAAAAACTTTTAGGTTCCTCCGAGCCATAAACCACACTGATCATAATCTCAGCAGTGGGTCACCCCTAAGCTGGGGCTAAACTCTACCAGGGAAAAGGGAATACTAATCCAGTCTAAGTTATGACAAGCAACATAATTGGTCAGTCCAAGGTTCCCAACTGTTGCAAGTATCCTACAGTCTTTCATTCCCCACATGCCTATCCCACCCTAGGAAGTGTGCCCCTTCTCTGCTCAACAGTCCCTTGGATGCCCCACTTCCCTTCTGGGGCTTCATCAATAGGCCAGAAAAGAAGTCTTAGATCCCTGTAGATATTTTTTAGCACACCCAGGAACAATTCCAAGTATTTTCTCTCCTAGAGAAACTACTCATGGGAATGACAACGTGCTTATTTGACACAACAAATATCTCACCTGGAGAGAAATGCCTACGAGGGTGACAACCTGTTTCTTCGACCATGGGCCTGAAAAGCCACATATTCAACCTACAGTCAAACTAGGTACATGTAGGGATGGTAGCATGGATGAGTGGATGGTAGGAAATCCCTCGTGAATAATGCAAGAATGATGGGAAATACACTAAATCCCCCTATTATATATACGCATGTTCCTTTTTTGACACATGACACCCAAGGGACTCCCTTGTCCCCCTTTAGAAACTTAGGATATATAATTTTTCCTCCATATTTTAACCTTTTAGGAATATTAATATAATATTCCATTGGGATTAAGCCCCCTAGCTTAGCCCTTTTTCCTAAACTCTAGTCCCTTACCCTTTGTAGTGGAGTTTATCCCCCCATCTATTTTGTTTGGTTGGTCTATAGCAGTGGTGTACTTTATTAATGATATGAGTATGATTTACAGTTACAATATAAGCATGTTGGTCTTTATTATCTAGGCTTTTTGGCTTAATAATCATATAAGCATTCTAGCCTATAATAACCTGGCTCACCAGCCTCTAAAACATAACATATGTACAAGGGATCTTTGGTGATCAAGATCACATACTCAAACCGTTGTGCACAAAACTCTGGGATGTGCACGCTCTTCTTTTAGTGTGCCATCCTCGTGCACTTACATATGTGTGGGATATATTACAACATGTGTGCACTTCTTTGGTACAAGATTCTCGTGCAGTGACTCAATGCATGAAAAACCAAACCAAAGACCGCCTATCATCAACTCACCATCTTATATGTGTAATTTACATTTACATTTAAAATTTGGGTTCAACCTAGGGTTATTACAAAATTACATTTTCTGATTTCTTTTCATTGGTTCAGAAATTGTGTCGAAAGTTCATTACTCTTTTCCATTTGGCATGTGATTGACTGGTCCTTTGATCATGAGATGGAAACTTGCACGTGCAACCTTTGTTTGTAATTCAGACTTGTACTGAAGGATGAAGTAGGATCCATGTAATCAAATGTATGTTGATTGAAGTTTGAATATGAATAAAGGAACACTTGAAATTATAAAAATAAGAAAGGATAATGTTGATTGCGAGTGTTGATCCAAATCTATTGACTTTTGAAATGAATATGACTATCAACAAACACAATTATACCACATGATTGTTTGAATTTGAATGTTAACCTTTATTGGAACAATATGCAAGCATGTTGTTATTGGAAAAATGAAATGCTACAAGTTTTTGTTGATGTCATAAACTATATAGTCCTCACATATAACCCCTATATGTACAATTCTATATATGTGAATGAATTTGATTGAATTTGAACATAGAAAGAATTCATTGGATTACTGACCTTTGAAGACAATTGTTAATCGATGTGAGAGAAATCACTGATAATGTAAATGAGAGTCAAGGTACAAGAGTGCATTATGATAGGTACGAATAAATGTGTTGAAGTCAAGTCACCTATAGGATCTGAAAATCAAGAGACATTGATGTATTCCCTTGTTGTTAGTGATGAAATATTCCATTGATGTATTCAAAATCCAAGGAACTCAAAACAATCTCTAATACTGGTCCTAGATAATGTGTTTAAGTTAATGGAACAATATTTGATGGAATTTGGGCCTTAAGGAATCCCACATCAACCAAATCGAGCATAGAACCAAAAATATTTTGAAGAACCATAACAAAATATTGGAACCAACATGGACTTACAAACATTATTGTGAATCATGGTCACCAGGAAGCCTGGTTTTCAAGAAAAACTCATGTCCAGTTGCGCCAGTGAACGGGTTTTCACAATTGGACTTATTTTTATATTTACTATTTTGTTTACCCATTTATTCTCCTACCCTATTCTAGTTTTCTTGAAAAGTAAAATCCCTCTCAAGTATAGGAATACTTCCAATGGAGCCATTTGTGTAAAACTATCTCATGTATACTAATACTTGAATTTGAAAAATGTACACTTCTAGATACTTGGATATGAGAAGCCAATGGATTTGATTGATATAATACCAAGAAATGTTGAATAATGGAAGAATATTGTGTCATGAGGACTGCCTAGAGCCATTCTTCAATGTAGTCATTATTCTCTTGGTTCTATTGTCTATCAATATTGGTTTGTGTGTCCTCCTTTTATCATGTCATGCAGATCTTGTACTATTTTTTGATTAGTCTCTTGATTGCATTAGGGATTTGATGACAGGCATGTTAGAAATTCCTCATTCTCAGGTTCTTCTATCTATTCATCATGAAATGTTGTTCATGGCTTATTGATATCATCTAGGTCTTCTTGATGTTTCTCATGGAAATATTTCTCTTCTATCCATGAGAGTGCATCATGTTTTCCATGTATCATTATTAAATAAATATTTTGTTTACCTAAACCACATAATTGATTGAACTCTGATTCAGGTGAAAAACAAAGGGGATTTCTGAGTGGAACTAGTACGCATCCTGTACTGGAAAGTCAAAGTGCCCAGGAACAAAGATATATGGATGGAAAAGGTTCAATAGGCCTATTAGGTCATGAATATGCAACACGGGAGCATGAAGAAACTATGCAGGAGGAATACTGACATTTTTTTGTCAATTTTGAAGAAGATGGAAGTTAAAAAATGCAAGACTCCATTTTTGGGCAGCTAGGTTCACGAACCGTAATTTAGAATTCTTGGTCACATATGTTGATATCCTTGAAAAAATAATGGTGCATCATGATGGAATGAATGCACTAAAGGGGGCACATTCCTTGTGTCAACATGTTGAGAAGAACGATATATTTTTGTTGGAATTATTGTCGGTGAAGTAAATAGATTAATTTTTTTATATTTATGAATATTGTGATGTAAATTTGTATATGTATTTCAGCGTAGTGATGTACATCAAGGATGATGCACGATTGTAGGAGAGGGGGAATGTAACATCCCCACTACAATCCCCAGTGTAATTAATTCATAATGTAGATATGAATGTGGCTATGTCCAAGTGATCTAATATGCGAAATGTGTTTTCTAAATTTTAATGAATATTATTTTATACCAACTTCTAGGGATATGGGAAAAGATGGGGGTTGATTAATCCACAAGAGAGAGGGGAATACCTAGGTGTGTCTAAGAAGGTACCAAGGGGGAAACGATTTATGGGTATTAAGCTAAACCCATATTTTTGAATTCTATTATCTTTTCAATCAACCATGTATTTTTTGTTTGAGTGTATGAGAGCCCAATCATTGAATACCTATCAGGGGTGGGTGTCGAAGTCACTTCCATAGTTATTAGAAGCATGGGGTTGCAATACAATCAACAATGGGGAAAATGAGAAGTCAATTGTCTTCAGAAAATAGAGTAAATTTGTATGAAGAGTATAAATAGTTTTTCACATGCAATATTGGCATGAACAACAAGAAGATAGTAGGAAAAAAGAGCACCAGAGATAGAGTAGGAAGGCTAATAAAATTATGGATCATGCTGGAGAATTCTTGGAACATTTTGGAGCTATAAATTGAATAAATAGGTTTTCAGGCCTCGAGAGTGAGCTCCTATGTGAGTTTCACTACAACAACAAGTGTTTCTGTTGTTTTCCTTATAGTTTTATTTGTAGTGAGTTTCCCTTGATTTCCCAGAAGAGATATTGTTGGTTACTTGTGGTAGAGAGACCCTAATAAATGAATAGGATTCCTAGTGTACTGAGAGAAATGAAGGGGTAAATTCCTCGGGTTTGGAAGGTCAAGAGGAAGAGAGATGGAGAAAATTTGGAATAGTTGTAGGAGAATATCAGTGGGTTGTGAGATATTGATCTGAGGGGGATGTGAGAGGCACCCTTCTTTTTTGGATTCCCATCCTAGGCTCGGGCGTTACTTAATATTGATATTTTGAACAACAAGTCTACAGTTCGGTGGAACGTCCTTCCCAAGTAGTTGGTTGCAAATTTTTTATTTTAAAGACAAGTGTTAATATATTATCTAATTTTTCTTATGAGTCTTATGGCTGTGCAATTTACTCTATGAATGATGATGGTTTTATGTGTTGTTATAGATCATTTATTGACTGCATACATGTTCCTTTAGAATGTTGTAGATGAATTTAATTATGGGCATTATAATCTAGTTAAGTATGTGCATAATTTGTAGTTGGTAAGCTATGGGAAAAGAATTAGAAAGAATTTATTTTATTTTATGCTTATTCCGAGTAGTAATGTTCCTCAGTTAAGATGGGGGATGTTACATCCCTTCCATACAAATAACTTGGTGCACCTGACATTAAAAATAGGATGCACATTTATTCATGGGAATACCTTCTCCTGAGAATGAACAAGAAACATACCAACTAGTCCTTCAGATTGATCAAGACATTAGGATGCATGGTCTTACTCAAGTTTTTCCTACAAGAAATTACACTCTACTTGTTCTCTTCCCTCGATTAGCCTAAATCAATACTGAAAGAAATTCAGAACATACATATATATTTCCTATGCTGGGTTGGGGGATTATAAATAAAGGAGATGGGCCTTAGTTTCATGAAACAAGCTTTGCCTTACCAAAATCAAGGGTGGCCTTGGAATTTGAGACTTGGAAATCATCATCTCTATCATTGGTGCCAAAACATGGTGGCAATGACTCACCTCTCAAGATAATATTTGGACTTGCCTCTGGCACAAAACATATTGTGCCCACATGGAGCTATATGATTTCATCAGACTCATAGGAAACACCTTAGAAAACCATGATTTCATCAGACTCACATGAAACACATCAGACTCACTGACTTCAATTACTATATTCTTCAAAATTTTATTTTTATTTTTATTACCCTGTTCCTTTAAAGCCTTAGTTATGATTTGGTTCATCCTTCGAGGCTCATTTTCAATTTTCATGATTGCGTTGAATATTGAAAGCCATTTTCATTAAATTTTTAACTAGATAATATAGCAAATTGATCTGATGATCTTTCTCAAAATGCATAAGTAAATATAGATGATAAACGAACACTAACTCATACCTTCCCTCACATGTCACATAGTTTTGAAGAATAAACAAAATATCCCTCTTTAATGCAGTCACTGGTATCCATTTGTGCCAATTCACATCCATCTCAGTATTTACAAGGATTTTTTTCCATGTTGCTCCTAGTGCCATTGTTCTCCTTCAATTTTAAGGAACTCATCCTCCACACTCACTCTTTTGTTAGAAGGTGTAGGGTAATTTTGAAGAAGACTGAATAAAATGGGTGGACAGATGAAATAAGTTCAAAATTTAATTCTTTGTGGTGGAAAAAATGTTGGAAATTATGAATCATCTAATCAATCATCACATTTATTCATTAATAATGAGATTGGTCATGTTGATTTCCAAGCACCAATTCAAATTATGACTATGTGAGTGATCAAATTTTTAGGGATACTGAAAAATTGAGGTTATGTATACAATCATGAGTTATCATGCCATTGATTATGGATTTTTAACTTATGTGTTGAATTATTCCAAGTAATGTTCTCCATTCTTTCTACATTTCATAATTCTTGTAATAAAAACAATTTAAAGTTCTTTACATTTATGTTACATGTAACCAAGTTATGATTGTTTATTTTAAACTGATGTAGGAATGATGAATGTTGATGAAGAAACTATTGTCGATGATGATGAAGAACCTGATCTGAGTCTACTGCAAATGTTGAAGATCTAAATCTTCTTCAATTACAACTTCAAGATTTGAATTTCATACTTGGGAACTTGTGCAAAAGTCCAAAAATTCATTTAAGATGATCATTCTTCAATGAAATTATTTGTAATCTTTTCCAAATGATGTTTTTTCCTCTTATAACAAGTACTAGAGGGTGTACCTTGTGTTCTTATGGCTTCATCTGCAATGTGACATATGTAGGACATTATCGAAGTGAGGAATTTTGACATGTAACACTTCTCGTTACACTTATTTTATTGTGTCTTGGATTGGTTGTACTAGGGATAGCCATCCTTTCTCTATCCTTTCATTTGGGAGTTGGGGCCCCCTTTATTGTGCTTCTTTTTTGATGGGCTTGCAGAACTAAAATACCTCTTATTCTTTTTCTTGAACTTTTGCTTGATCTTGACAGAATATTAGTAAGTGGCTCCTAGTGAGGAGATGTCCAGGAACTCCATATATTTTCAGATGTACCTCTGTGATGCACAGACCCCCGACCCTCGATCCAAGATCTGCACAGGATCATTCTTCCTTTGGATCTGTAGAACTGTAACAGTTCTTTTGGGCTCTCACTAGAACCCCCTGAATCCGATCCACAGGTCCTTATATGAAAACCCCACCTGCACAAGCAATGCACTAGGTGTGAGTCTTCACCTCCACACGGCCACCAGATACGACTGCAACCTTTACTGAAAAGGACTTTTGGGTTTCATGACTTCGAGAATCCTGATGTCGAGTTCCTTGACTACTTCAAACCCCGAAACCCAAAATGCCAAAATACCAAAATGTTGAAACGTGTAACTGCAACCCCACTCCAAAGGCACGTTGTGTTTCGTGACTTCGGGATTTTCGAACGCAAGTGCTCCTCATCTTCATCCTCAGGATTTATGAAATGTCGAATCCCAAAATGCCAAAATGTGTGACTGCAACCCCACTCCAAAGGAATGTCGTGTTTTGTGACTTCGGGACTTTCAATGCAAAGTGCCCCGACTCCTTGTCATTGGGATTGCCGAAATGCCGAATCCCAAAATGACGAAATGATGAACCCCTAAAGGGTTGGCGAGTGACAAGCTCCATGCTTGGGTCTTGTCCACATGACCCTATCCCATGACCTGGCACTATTCCTCTGAACACTTTCGGGTTTTCGTGATTCCGGCTGCAACAATTCTTGACCCTTCTAACTCCCAGGTCCTGAAATGCTAAAATACCGAACCTCGAAATGCCAATATCTCTGAAGTTCTACTTCAAAGGGAGATTAACGGTTGTGTTCCTCCCTTGATCCAACAATTCAGATGTTTTCAGGATTTCATGGGTCAAGAGTCCCAAACTCTTACCCTTTATATCCTCTGGTAGCTGAAATGCAAAAATGGCCTTTCGGGAACTTCCTCGAAACCTCAACCACTTGCCACATATCCTTCTGTAGACAGTCATGATGCTTTCAAGATTTCGTCAGCTGGGACTTCTTGTCTCATTACTCTTCCTCCTCAAACTCTCGGTGTCTGAAACCACGATGGATTCCTGATTTCTGCCATGCGTCCTCTCAACAATGGATGGTCCTGATCTTTTCAGGACTTTGGTGAGTCCTCTCCTTTGCACATACAAGGTTTAAACCTCATGTACCTTCTCCCAGATTCAACGACTATTGGATATTTGTGGTAGATTTGACAGCCCATATCTGTTTTCCTGCACTCTCCTCATGCTTCTTCCTTGATGCAGGATCATCTCCCACATCAAGCGAGCCAACACGAAAGGCAAGAGACAGTTGGGCAAGCGCCAACACAAATTTTAAAATCACCTTTGAAACTGTTGTGCAATCTTAAATGAGCCATTAAGATGAGGCACACTTGTAAATATAATTGGACCTTGAGCCTTTAGCTCTCATCCTTAGTAGGTAGGAGGCATTTAATATAGTTAATGCAGGTAGATAGGATTTAATTCTAGATTAGACTATTTGAGAGCGCAAGAGGGAAATGGGATATAGACACCCTCATTGTGTATTGTAATGGAGAGTCAGGAGAGCATTGTTGAGAAGATCAAGAGTAGGCAGAGAGTTGTGTAAGAACACCCATGTACAAATATCTAAATTAATAGAAGAGTTTGATTCAAGTTCCTGGTTTGTGTTGTTCTCTGTGTATGGGTGATATGCTCATGAATGACTGTTTTCCTGTTATACATTTACTTTGATATGCTGTGTATATGATTTCATGTTGAGTTTGGAATCTGAAAGGGAGGAGGAATGAGTTTCAATTATTTCTCTATTTGAGACAGAGAATTCCTACAAGGAGTGCAGTTGAAGTGTCCGCAAGGAGCGCGTTGACAAAGGGTTCAGATAGAGATAGCTTTTGTTCTCATTTATCCCAAAGGTGTAGTTGGGCATAGGAGTCGTGAAAGGAGTACACAGGTCAGGTAAAAGTATCGGGGTTGCGAACCTGAGTAAAGCGTCAAGAGACTACTGCTGCAGGTGTGCACAGGGTCAAGGAACTTCAACACTTAGTTGCGGTTGAAGATTTGCCGCAAAGAGTGCGTGCAAGAGGCTCTTCTTGAGGGAATTGAAGGTCGTGGAAAAGATCAAGAAGGATAGGGCTCTCGAATCCACTGAAAGGACAATATAGAGAGGTTGTGCCTTGAAGCTTGTAGGATGGCATCATAAGTTTGCACACAGGTGGAGAAGTCCTTGTGGAGGAATACTTGGTTCATTTCAGAAAAATATAGACGGTCTGAATTCTCTGAGGAGATTTCACGAAAATCCGTGGGCCGTTAGATCTTGCGAAGGTGCAAGGGAGATACGGCATCATATTCTCGAGAGGTTAAAATCTCAGGAGGGTTAGAGCCATTGATCCAAGCCAGCCAGGGCCATTGGATCGCTCGCGGAATTGCCTATCAGGATTTTGTAAGGGAAGAGTCGAAGATTTGGTAGCGGAAATCGTGAAATCGCGATACGTGATATCCCGATGGCTACATAACGGCATGGGGCCACAAGAGTTGGTGACGTGGACATGTGGCAGGAGATATTGGAGTTTCATGGTGGGAAAGCCCAAAACATTGACATCAGGATTTGCGATATAGCGAAATCCGAAATCCTGACGAAGTGACAGGGTGTGGAAAGTCAACTCACGCATGTGTCGGGTAATCGACATATCATGACTCGAGAGTTGGAGAATTGAGTTTATTAACATCGCAAGTGGTGAAATCATGATATAAGAAATCTCGAAATAGGAGGAAGAGTCAGCGTTGACTGGATTTGAGCTCTAGACACATACTTTGACTATGAAGATGTTGAGGAAGATAAGAAAGTCAAGAATGCTATCACAAGATTGAAAGGAAATGCAACATTGTGGTGGGATGAACTACAAGATAACAGACGCTGCAAGGGAAAGCAAAAGATCAAGAGCTGGGATCGAATGATCGCGAAGATGAAGGCGAAATTCATCCCCAGGGATTATCAAATTAGTCTGTTCAGGAGAATGAGAACCTGAGATAGAAACTGATGATAGTGAAGGAATACACTGAGGAATTCTATAGGATGAACATCAGGGTAGGTCATTGGGAGAGCAATAATGAGAAGGTTGCCAGATATATGAATGGCCTGAGATATGATATCCAGGATGAGATGAGCATGGTAACCGTCCGAACGGTGGAAGATTCTTATCAGATGGCTCTGAAAGCTAAGGAGAATCTGAGCCAAAAACAGGGTCAGAGGGGCTGAGGCAGAAGTCAGCCTAGAGGCAAATCAGTTTCCCAGGAAAGAACCTAGAAGCCCAGGGAGGAATGGAAGAAACCTCAGGGTAAAATTGAGAGAGGTGGGACCTTGCAGAGAGGACCATATGTTGAACATAGAGGACAACATAATGAGTAGAGAGGAGATTATGCTGACAACAACACTTTTCCTCGTACTAGAGGCAGAGGAAGAGGAAGAGGTGGAGTAATCACATGCTTCACACATGGAAAGAATGGGCACAAGTCTTATGAGTGTCCCAAGAAAAATAAGGACATTGGATAAGATCACATCGCCGAAGCACAGAGGCAGGATGTTGAGGTAGAAGACGCTGAAGGCGGAAGATCATTGATGATGCGAAAAGTCCTTTTGACACTAGAAAAGGAAGTGGAGAGTTCAGTCCAAAGGACCATACTTTTTTAGGACTTATTGCAAGACCAAGGATAGGGTATGAAAGGTCATTGTAGATAGTGGTAGCATGGATAATATTGTTTCAACCGAGATGGTAGAAAAGCTGTAGCTGGAGACGACTGATCATCCAAGCCCATACAGAGTTTCGTGGCTACAGAAAGGACACCATGTAACTAGAACTAAACAATGCTTGGTTGAATTTAAGATAGGAGGATATAATGATAAAATCTTGTGTGATGTCATTCCTATGGATGTTTGTTATCTATTTCTCAGTAGACCATGGCAATATGACAGGAATGTGATTCATGATGGAAGAATGAACACATACACCCTGGAGAAGAATGGGAGGACACACATGTTTCTTTCGATAAAGGATAAGGAGGTGAAGTTGGAAGTAAGAAATACAGTAGTTCTCATGAGTGGGAAGGAACTTCTTACATAGGTTAAGAAGAAAGAGAATCCACAGTTCATTGTGGTCAGAAATCCTAGAATTGTGTTGACTAGCACAAGGGTAGATGATTTACTCGAGGAAGTTTAGGAACTGCTGGAAGATTTCGCTGACATCATAGTGGATGAATTACTTTGTTTGTTGCCACTGATTAGGAGTGTGAGTCATCATATTGATCTCATACTAGGAGCCAATTTACCAAATAAAGCCGCGTACCGATTGACGCCACAAGAGAATGAGGAGGTAAAAAGGCAAGTCCAGGATTTGTTGGACAAAGGATTGGTTAGGGAAAGCTTGAGTCTGTGTGTTGTTCTGACAGTACTTAGTCCAAAGAAAGACGGAGGATGGAGGATGTGTACTGACTCGAGGGAAATCAATAAGATAACCATCAGATACAGATTTCCATTGCCAAGGATGGATGATCTGATGGATTGCTTGAGTGGAGCAAAGTATTTTTCAAAGATTGATTTGAAAAGCGGTTATCACCAGATCCGCGTGAGAGAATGTGACGAATGGAAGACAACGTTCAAGACAAACGAGGGTTTGTATGAATGGCTTGTTATGCCATTTGGCTTAACAAATGCTCCGAGTACCTTCATGAGGTTGATGAATGAAGTCCTGAAGGATTTCATCGGGAATTTTGTCATTGTGTATTTGGATGACATACTGGTTTACAGTAAAACAACAGCGGAGCATATGAAGCATTTGGCTATAGTGATGCAAAGATTGCAGTAGGAGAAGTTGTTGATAAATATGAAGAAGCCTCATTCATGAAGACATAACTCATTTACTTGGGTTTTTTTATTTTGGCAAATGAGTTGAGGATGGATCCAGATAAGGAGGAGGTAATAAAGAATTGACCAACACCGAGAAATATTTTCAAGGTGAGAAGCTTTCACGGATTAGCTAGTTTCTACCGAAAATTCATCAGGAACTTCAGTGGAATTAACGCAGTGATGATGGATATAGTGAAGAAAAGACACAAGTATTTTCACTGGACTGAGGAAGCCGAAAAGAGCTTCAATCTATTGAAGAGGAAGATCACGAAACAACCAGTTCTGGTGTTGCCATATTTCCAGAAGACATTTCAAGTGAAATGTGATGCAAGTGGATTTTCAATCAGAGCAGTCTTAAGTCAGGAAGATAGGCCGATAGCGTATTTTAGTGAGAAGTTGAATGAAGCAAAGTTGAAATATTCCACTTATGATAAGGAGTTTTATGCTATCATACAGGAACTAAAGAAATGGAGGCATTACTTGATCCCGAAAGAGTTTGTTTTGTACAGTGACAATCATGCACTGCAGTTTCTGACTCAACAGGAAAAGTTGAATCAGAAACATGTCAAATGGGTTGAGTATATGCAGAATTTCACTTTTTTGATAAAACATATTTCTAGTACTGCTAACAAAGTTGTTGATGCTTTGAGCAGGAAGTGTTTGTTGTTGCAGGAGTTCAGAGTCAAAACGTTGGGTTTTGATGATCTCAGGAACATGTACGTAGATGATCTAGATTTTAAGGAAGCATATGAAGCAGCTGAGAATCCAGTTCTCAGAGATAGAAGCCAGTGGGCCGAGTATATGATCTAGGAATGATTGTTGTTCAGAGGCAATAAACTGTGTATTCTGAAATGCTCCATGAGGGAGAACTTGCTGAAGGAGAAACATAGTGGAGGATTGGCAGGACATTTTCGTCATGACAAAACATTCGCAAAATTGAACAAGTCATATTTTTGGCCGGGAATGCGAGCGGATGTCAAGATATTTGTGGACAGATGTAGAATTTTCCAGCATTCAAAGGGAAGAAGACAGAATGCGGGGTTTTATCAACCATTGCCCATACCAAAGAGGTCGTGGGATGAAATTAGCATGGATTTTGTATTGGGGTTGCCAAGAACACAAAGAGGTTGTGATTCAATCTTTGTGGTGGTGGATAGATTTTCCAAAATGGAACACTTCATTCCATGTCAGAAGACCAGTGACGCAACTCACATTGTGAACCTGTTTTTCAAAGAGGTCATTCGACTTCATGGGTTGCCAAGGAGCATAGTATCAGATCGAGATACCAAATTCATAGGGCATTTCTGGAGGACCTTATGGAAAAAGTTGGGGACTAATTTGGCATTCAGTTCGACTTATCATCCTCAGATGGATGGATAGATGGAAGTGGTCAACAGAAGTCTAGGAGACTTGCTGAGAAGCTTGGTGACAAAATACCACAGCCAGTGGGACAATATATTACCACAGGCAGAGTTTGCATATAATGATTCTGTGAATTGGAGCACAGGCCAGAGTCCATTTCATATTTTTTATGGCATGCAGTTGAGAGGAATTTCTGAACTGAGAGATTCATAATAGAATGCAACTAGGAGCGCTAGTGTAGAAGAATTCGCAAAGATGATGAAGGAACTTCATAGCCAGGTGAAGGAGCGACTGAATTCAAGTCAAGAGTATAAACGTAGAGCCAATCAGCATAAGAGACAACTTCAGTTTGAGGTTGGTGATCTGGGTTTGGCACATTTGAGGAAAGAAAGGTTCCCAAGAGGAACATATAATAAGATGAAGATGAAGAAAATCGGACCATGTAGGGTCTTGAAGAAATGTGGGGCAAACGCTTACGAGATTGAATTACCCGATGGGATCAGAATTTCTATGATATTCAATATCTCGGATTTGTACCCATATAAGGCTGAGGAGACAGAGATTGGAAATGAGAAGCCAGTAATCCAGTGGATGAAGCAGATGCCCATTGTAGATAAGCCGCATATGGAAAGCATACTAGACAAAAGAATTGGCAAGAAGACTAGGAGGAAAGAATATTTTGAGTATCTGGTCAAATGGAAGAACCATCCAGTTGAAGATGCCAGCTGGGAGACTGAAGCAGAGATATAGAAGCATGGATCGACCATGCAGGAGCTCATGGATAGGATCCCATGAAAGTTTTCAAGCGAGGGAGTATGATGCAGGAGCATCTCCCACATCAAACAAGCCAGCACTGAAGGCAATAGATAGTTGGGCAAGCGCCAACACAAATTTTGAAATCACCTTGGAAACTATTGTGCGATCTTAAATGAGCCATTAAGATGAGGCGCACTTGTAAATATAATCAGACCTTTAGCCTTTAGCTCTCATCCTTAGTAGGTAGGAGGCATTTAATATAGTTAATGCAGGTAGATAGGATTTAATTCTAGATTAGACTGTTTGAGAGCGCAAGAGGGAAACGAGATATAGACACCCTCATTGTGTATTGTAATAGAGAGTCAGGAGAGCATTGCTAAGAAGATCAAGAGTAGACAGAGAGCTGTGTAAGAACACCCATGTACAGATATCTGAATTAATAGAAGAGTTTGATTGAAATTCATGGTTTGTGTTGTTCTCTGTGTATGGATGATATGCTCATGAATGACTGTTTTCTTGTTATACATTTGCTTTGATATGCTGTGTATATGATTTCATGTTGAGTTTGGAATTTGAAAGGGAGGAGGAATGAGTTTCAATTGTTTCTCTATTTGAGCCAGAGAATTCTTGCAAGGAGTGCAGTTGAAGTGTCTGCAAGGAGTGCGTTGACAGAGGGTTAACATAGAGATAGATTTTGTTCTCATTTATCCCAAAGGTGCAATTGGGCATAGGAGCCATGCAAGGAGTGTGCAGGTCAGCTAAAAGTCTTGGGGTTGTGAACTTGAGTAAAGCGTCGAGAGACTATTGCTATAGGTGTGTGCAATGTCAAGGAACGTCAACACTTAATTGTGGTTGAAGATTTTCCACAAGGAGTGCGTGCAAGAGGCTCTTCCTGAGGGACTTGAAGGTCATGGAAAATCTCAGGAAGGATAGGGCTCTCGGATCTACTGAAAGGACAGTATAGAGAGGTTGTGCCTTGAAGCTTGTAGGATGGCGTCATAAGTTTGCACGTAGGTGGACAAGTCCTCATGGAGGAATACTTGGTTCATTTCACAGAATTCATCAGGAAAGATAGATGGTGCAAGGGAGATACGATGTCATATTCTCGAGAGGTTAAAAGCTCAGGAGGGCTAGACCCATTGATCCAAGCCATCCAAGGCTGTTGGATCGCTCGTGGAATCGCCTATCGAGATTTCATGAGGGAAGAGTCGAAGATTTGGTAGTGGAAATTCCGAAATTGCGATACATGATATCCCGATGGCTACGTAATGGCGTGGGGCCATAGGAGTTGGTGATGTGGACAGGTGGCACGAGCTATCGGAGTTTTGTGGTGGGAAGGCCTGAAAAATTGACATCAGGATTCATGATATAGCGAAATCTGAAATACCGACGAAGTTACAGGGTGTGGAAAATCAACTCGCGCATGTGTCGGATAATTGGCATATCGGGACTCGGGAGTCGAAGAACCGAGTTGCTTGACATCGCGAGTGACGAAATTGCGATAGAAGAAATCCCGAAATAGGAGGAAGGGTTAGCGTTGACTTGCATCGGGTTTTGGGGATTCGAAACACCAGTGCTTGACCTTTGGATTCGCAAAGTCGAGAAGTCCGATCTCTCGATTGTAAAGAAGGGGGATCCCACAAGGATTGTTGTGGGTGCAGATTTCTCACTAGGGAAATAGAGGAATGTTAGAGTTCTTCAGGCCAGTAGGGAAGAGAAGATATTGTGAGTTGACGTGGACCTTCCGACCTATAGGTTTGATGGGAGGATGTCTGATGTTATTCTTGGACATGAAACTCCACGGTCCAGATCTTTCCTCCCCAGCCGATCTAATGACAATTGTAGCTCCCTCCTAAGATTGTGCTTCTTCCTGAACCTTGGAAAATTTCGAACGCTTCAAAAGATAAAACCTTTGTTCTTTATCCCGTGAGTCTCACCTGTGCTACTGAAAAATTTACCCCTCCTGAGATTTATTCACTCTGAACCCTCAAAAGGGTTTCTCGACCTCTGCAATCCTTGTAGGGTCCCTGCACAAAATTGTGCTATCCATCCTGAGCTTCAGAACTTGAAACAATTTCTCCCTGCACTCACTCCTTATGCTTGACGAGCCTTCAGACAACTTTCTATCAACACTTCACTTGAGTGTTGTCCTAGTGCTCTCCTTACACAGGTCTTTTTCCTCCTTGAGCTTCAACTGCACAGACCTCAATGGTATCTATCCCTTTCTCTCCTTGAAGGGATATAAGTTTCCTCTGGCAAGTTCCTACTCAAGCATGCCTTGCTAATCCTGTAGGGATTTTAGTAACCCTATCAAGGTCTTCCCTTGACACTTCTCTTTCCTCTGAACTCAAAGAAGAGTTCCCCCATGCACTCTATGCATGTGCTCAATGCCCTCATGGCATAGATTCCACAAAATCCTTAGTGACTTTGTCTTCTCACTGAACTTGAAACAAAGTTCTCCTCCCATGCACTCTATACACTTACTCAATTCCCACCTGGCAGAGTTTCCATAGAATTGCTCAGTGATTCTATTTTCTCTATGAACTCGAAATAGAGTTCTCTCTCGTGCACTCTATGCACTTGCTCAATGCCCTCCTGGCAGAGCTTCCACATAATCCCTCAGTGATTCTATTTTATCTGTGCCTTCCTTTGCACAGTCTTACCTTCAAGGTGTTCAGTAACTTTGAGGCTTCTCCTTGAGTCTAAGACTTCCTCTAGTGCACCCTCTTGGCACAACTCTGTCCAAATTCTATAGAATTCAGAAGTGCACTCTATGCACTAGCTTACAGAACCCACATTTTTATGTCATGCAACCTATTGGATGAAGCCACAAAGAACCAGACCTAAAATGAAAGAAACCAATAGAAAACAACTTCTGTCTGTAACCTGCAAATGCAAATTAACATACATCTACAACATATCATAAACACATAAAGGCATTCATTCACATACACAAAATAACATGCAGGAAAAACTACTATGTTTATATTAATCTGAATGCCTAATTACATTGTGTTCGAGCTCAGACTGCAACCAAGTCTCGGCTCTCTCCTCTCCTATCTTTCCTATCTTCCTTCTCTACTCATGAAGAACTCTACCTATCTAGATACAAAGATCTTTTTTTACAAAGAGGGGCTCCTCAATCTCTTCCCTCCAAGATACCTACTCTCATAAATTACATTCATTTACATTGAATGGTTGTCTAGTCTGAATCAGATCTAGATCTCATCCTTACAACCATTCAAGGAAAATTTTCCTAAGCTTGTTCATATGCATGGATTTTGGCTCTATCGACCTTACAATCATTTAATTCAAATTCAAAATTTGAAAGTGAGAGGGTTGTGCCTCTCCTCTCCATTGAATGCGCATGTTGATGTGCTGGATGGCTGGTGCGTAGCTGGCTTGGAGCGATGCTCCTGCATCACTATGTAATCCACTTTGTTACATTAGAACTAGGTGTCGCTCAGAGTCTTTAATACCCATATTTGTGCAAAAATTATGGAAGATATTGGTTTACTATGACATCATTTGGTCTCTCTCCTAACGTAGAGTTGTCCATCTCAAGTACTAGACATCATAGTTTCCAACAAATTATTATTGCTCCTTGAGGGAATAAACAAAATATGCCCAAGTGGATCTTGGCCCAAAAATTGAAGACTCATCTCTATCATGTTTCTCATAATAAATCTCCCACCAATCTCTTACACGGGGAAGGGATTTAAGGAGCGCGAATGGGATTTTTTCACTGTTGGGAAAAATTTGGATAAAGAAATAACCCTCTAGAAGACTTAATAATTTTATAAAGTGCCAGTGTCTATATGGCCTTCAAATAAAGGAATATCAAAGATAACTTGTACCTTAAAGGGAATCTCATCTCTGAAATGACTGGTAGTTGTGTTATATTTTTAACCAAGAATAATAAAACATAATTGCGAGAGAGAAATAATACAGACATAAGAAACCATATACTTAGACACAAAATTGTCTTGGAAAACTGCTACGGGGAAAAACCATCCTAATAATATATCTATTATTAAACTTGACCTAAAATAGCCAAGCCAGGCCTAGTGAGCTAGCAACACCTTACCTCCAGACCACTTTACAATGGAGCCTTACAAGCCTTATAAAGGCTTCTTCACATTCATTCTTTGGCATACAAAGCCAGAAGCCATCAATACCATGTGCCTGAAGCCATTTGATGAGACCTAAACCACTTTGAATCACTCTCGATTTAAGGTTAAACCTAAAAATCCCCTCTTTAAACTTGACCCGGGGATTTCTCATGTAGCCCCCCTATCACCTAGGTATACCTACCAACTTTACCAGTGAGTTACCAGGGGTACAGATGCCTTACCAGGTCTTACAACCAAATGCCCTTTTACATGCAAACAATTTATTCTGCAATTTGTTTTTCATGTGTTTCATAGTGGACACACCATCACCATCACCATTCTTCGCTACATCCTCTCTATTTTCCATGATCCCAACTCCATGATCTTAGTCACACCATCATTAATCTATTTCTAATACAAATATCTCTTTCGAATTCCCTTTCTTAGTTTTAATTTTAATGATGAGATCTCCACCACTATCGATATTCACATATCTACATACTCTCCATTCACCATGAAAAACCATAGCTCGATCTGTTAGTGACCAATATACACCAAATCATACCTGGATCAAATATGATGCTCCACCGCTATGGTACTATGATATATGCTTCCTTGACCTTGTCCTTTCGCCTCTACACACAATCATTAACCTCATGAGAGATAAGTGTGGTAAAACCCTTGAACAACTCGATATCACCAGATCCAAAACCAATTTTCTCGATCTTGTGCACCACATGAAATTCCTTGATGACTTGCCCAAATATGACATAATTTCCATCCATCCACCAGGTCTATGCCTAAGAGTCAATAGTGTTTTGGCTGGTGTTGGCCATGGAGAGGATGTTGGGCCCCATGCGATTCTTTGAAATTTTCTTTTCTACAAAATTATCGTCATAGATTGACTCCCTGTCGGTGCCATTTCCCTGCGTGAAATCATCGCCATAGCACATGAATCCTGGGATTACGTAATGGAATGTCAATCCCTTTAAGTGCAAGGTTTTGTTGGAGTGACCTATGTCTCTCTCATCGGTGTATTGTGCATTGAATTTTTCAATCTTTTTCAACATCACCTTGGAGTAGAGCTCCATTACGATCCAACTGAATGGGGTGTTTTTGACCCAAAATTCTAGTCCTTCTCTGAAACCACCACCATGATTTCAGAGTGATTCACTTTTCCACCCTATGATCTGATCCAGATTATTTTCGGCATGAAATGAGAGCGGAGATATAATAAATCAATGTAAAGAGATATCTAAGATCTCCAATGATGCTTGTGTTTCCCTTGATTTCCCATAAGAGATATTCCTCGTTACTTGTGGTAGAGAGACCCTGATAAATGAATGGGATTCCTAGTGGACTAAGAGAAGTGAACAGGTACATTCTTCGGGTTTGGAAAGTCAAGAGGAAGAGAGATGGAGAAAATTCGGAATATTTGTAGTAGAATACCAGTGGGTTGTGAGATATTGAGCTGACGAGGATGGGAGAGGCACCCGTCTTTTTTGGATTCCCATCCCAGGCTCAGGGGTGAACTAATATTGATATTTTGAACAACAAGTCTATGGTTGGGTGGAACTTCCTTCCTAAGTAGTTGGTTGCACAAGTTTTATTTTAAAGACAAGTGTTAATATATTATCTGATTTTTCTTATGAGTCTTATGGATGTGCAATTTACTCTATGAATGAGAATGGTTTTATGTGTTGTTATAGATCATTTATTGAATGCAGACATGTTCCCTTAGAATGTTGTAGATGAATTTAATTATGGGAATTGGAATCTACTTAAATATGAGCATAATTTTTAGTTGGTAAGTTATGGGAAAAGAATTAGAAATAATTTATTTTATTTTATGTGTATTCCAAGTAGTAATGTTCCTCAATTAATATGGGGGACATTACATCCCTTCCATACAAATAACTTGGTGCACCTCTCATTAAAAATAGGATGCACATTTCTTCATGGGAATACCTTCTCTTGAGGATAAACAAGAAACATACCAACTAGTCCTTCAAATCACTCAAGACATCAGGATGTATGGTATTACTCAAATTTTTCCTACAAGCAATGCCACTCTACTTGTTATATTCCCTCAATTATCCTAAATCAATCCTTAAAGAAATTAAAAACCTCCATATATATTTCCTATGCGGGGTTGGGGGATTGTAAAGAAAGGACATGGGCCCTAGTTTCATGATACAATCTTTTCCTTTCCAAAATCAAGGGCGGCCTTGGACGTTGAGACCTGGAAATCCTCATCTCTATCATTGGTGCCAAAACATGGTGGTGATGGATCACCTCTCAAGGGAATATTTGGACTTGCCTTTGGCACAAAATGTATTGTGCCCACATGGAGCCACATGATTTCATCAGACTCATAGGAAACAACTTAGAAAACCATGATTTCATTACACTCACAGGAAACACATCAGATTCAATGACTTCAATTACTATATTCTTCAAAATTTTATTTTTATTTTTATTACCTTGTTCCTTTAAACCCTTAGTTATGCTTTGGGTCATCCTTCGAGGCTCATTTTCAATTTCCATGACTGCATTGAATATTGAAAGCCATTTTAATTAAACTTTTAAGTAGATAATATAGAAAATTGATCTGATGATCTTTCTCAAAATGCATAAGTAAATAGAGATGATAAAAGAAAAATAACTCATACTTTCCCTCACATGTCACATAGTTTTGAAGAATAAACAAAATATCCCTCTTTAATGTAGTCATTGGTATCCATTTGTGCCAATTCACATCTATCTCAGGATTTACAAGGAATTGTTTCCATAATGCTCCTACTGCCATTGTTCTCCTTCAATGTTGAGGAACTCATCCTTCAAACTCACTCTTTTGTTAGAAGGTATAGGGTAATTTGGAAGAAGACTGACTAAAATGGGTGGACGGATGAAATAGGTTCAAAATTTAATTCTTTTTGGTGGAAATAGTGATGGAAAATATGAATCATCTAATCAATCATCACATTTATTAATTACTAATGAGATTGATCATGTTGATTTCCAAGCACCAATTCAAATTATGACTACGTGAGTGATCAAATTTTTAGGGATGGTGGAAAATTGAGGTTATGTATACAATCATGAATTATCATGCCATAGATTATGGATTTTTAACTTATATGTTGAATTATTCCAGGTAATATTGTCCATACTTTCTACATTTCATAATTCTTGTAATAAAATCAATTTAACGTTGTTTACATTTGTGTTACATGTAACCAAGTTATGATTGTTTATTTTAAATTGGTGTGGGAATGATGAATGTTGATGAAGAAACTATTGTAGATGATGATGCGGAACCTTATCTGAGTGTACTACAAATGTTGAAGATCTAAATCTTCTTCAATTCAAACTTCAAGATTTGAATTTCATACTTGGAAACTTGTGCAAAACTCTAAAAATTCGTTTAAGATGATCATTCTTCAAGGAAATATATTTGTAAGCATTTCCAAATGATGTGTTTTCCTCTTATAACAATTCTTAGAGGGTGTACCAAGTGTTCTTATGGCTTCGTCTGCAATGTGACTTATGTAGGACCAAAATAAATTGTTTGAGACACTTGTGACACTTATGATAATGATGATGGTACATTATCAAAGTGAGGAATTTTGACTTGTAACACTACCCATTACACTTATTTGATTTTGTCTTGGATTGGTTGTAATGGGGCTATCCATCCTTTCTCTATCCTTTTATTTGGGACTTGGGGCCACCTTTATTGTTCTTCTTTTGTGATGGTCTTGCAGAACTAAAATCCCTCTTATTCTTTTTCTTGAATTTTTGCTTGATCTTGACAGAATGTTAGTAAGTGGCTCCTAGTGAGGAGATGTCCAGGAACTCCATATATTTTTGGATGTACCTATGTAGGCCACTTTGGAACTTTAGAACAAGGTGTTTCTCAGAGTCCTTAATACCCATATTCATGCACAATGTATGGAAGATATTGGTGTACTATGGCATCTTTTGGTCTCTCTCCTAACGTAGAGTTGTCCATCTCATGTACTAGTCATCATAATTTCCAACAAGTTATTATTGCTCCTTGAGGGAATCAAAAAAATATGCCCAAGTGGATCTTGGCCCAAAAATTGCAGATTCATCTCCATCATGTTTCTCATAATACATGTCCCACCAATATCCTACATGGGGAAGGTATTTAAGGAGTGTGAATGTGATTTTTTCACTAATGGGAAAAATTTGGATAAATAAATAACCCTCCAGAAGACTTAATAATTTTCTGAAGTGTCAGTGTCTATATGGCCTTCAAATAAAAGAATATCAAAGCTAACTTGTACCTTAAAGGGAATCACATCTCTGAAGTGACTGCTATTTGTGTTAGATTTTTAACCAATCATAATAAAACATAATTGCGAGAGAGAAATAATACACACATAAGAAACCATATACTTAGAAACAAACTTGTCCTGGAAAACCACTACGGGGAAAAACCATCCTAATAATAGATATATTATTAAAATGGACCTAAAACAACCATACCAGACCAAGTGAGCTAGCCACACCTCACCTCCAGGACACTTTACAATGGAGCCTTACAAGCTTTATAAATACTTCTTCACATTTATTCTCTGGCATACAAAGCCACGAGCTATCAATACCATGTGCCTGAAGCCATTAGATGAGACCTAAACCACTTTGAATCATTCCTGAGTTAAGGTTATCCTGAACAATCCCCCCTTTAAACTTAACTTGGGGATTTCTCATGCAACCCCCCTATCATGTAGGTATACCTACCAACTTTACCAGTGAGTTACCAGGGTTACAGATGCCCTACCAGGTCTTACATCCATAGGCCCTTTTGAATGCAAACAATTTATTCTCTAATTTTGTTTTCATGTGTCTCATGGTGAACACACCATCACCATCCATCGCTACATCATCTCACTTTTCCATGCTCCTAACTCCATGATTTTAGCCTCACAATCATTAATCTCTTTATAATCCAAAGCGCTCTTTTGAATTCCCTTGCTTAATATTAAGCCGAATGATGAGGACTCCACCACTATCGATATTCACATATGTCCATACTCTCCATTCACCATGAAAAACCATATCCTGATCTATTAGTGACCAATATACACCAAATCAAACCTAGATCAAATATGATGCTCCAATGCTATGGTCCTATGATCTCTTTTGACTTGACCTTATGCTTTCACCTATACGCACAATCATTCACCTCACGAGAGATAAGTGTGGTAAAAACCTTGAGAAACTCGATATCGCTAGATCCAAAGCCAATTTTATCAATCTCGTGCACCACATGCAAGTCCTTGACGACATAGCCAAAGATTACATGCTTTCCATCCATCCACCAGGTCTATGCCTGAGAGCCGATAGTGTTTTGGATGGCGTTGGCCATGGAGAGGATGTTGGGCCCCATGTTATTATTTGAAACATTATTTTCTACAAAATTATAATCATATATTGACTCCCTATCGGTGACATTTCCCTGCATGAAATCATCGCCATAACACATGAATCGCAAGATTATGTAATGGAATGTCAATCCCTTTAAGTGCATGGGCTTGTTGGAGGGAATGATATCTCTCTCATTGGTGCATTGTGCATCAAAGTTTTCAATATTCTTAGGCATAACCTTCAAGTAGAGATCCATCATGATCTGAATAAATGGGGTGTTTTTGACCCAAAATTCCAGTCCTCCTCTGACACCACCACCACGATTTCAGAGCGATCCACTTCTACATCCTATGAGCTGATCCAGATTATTTCCGGCATGAAATGAGAGTGGATATATAATAAAGAAATGTAAATATATATCTCATATATCCAATAATATAACATAAATGTATCATAGATGCAACCATAAACAAAGATATACAATAATACACAATTTTCTATCAATGAGTGAAAATATACAAAGACTGTAAAAATACAGAGTGAAAGAATCGATAGAATGGTGGCAACTTATCTCTAAGAAGAGATGTGTCCTCTACTCACATTCACAAGAATTTTTTTTTTAAATGAGGCTCCAAAGGCATTTTTATCATAGATAAAATCCAAAACCCTAATCCCGAAAGATGGAAAGCCAACAGTTTTGTGGACCTCATTTTGGGTAGTTTGGTGTATCAATTTCCTGGGGTGTAACTTTGGCATCCAATATCTATTTGGGGTGCAATATAGCTTATTGGAAAGGTATCATCAATGAGATTCATTTAGGGAGATTAATTAGAGACTTTGGTTATCATTGAGAAGATAGATCCCAAAAAACCTTCATTTAGGCCCTCAAAATGGCCTCGGAAGTTAAAAAATGTTAAAAATCTTAAATTACCAAAATTGCCAAAAAAATATTTGGAGCCAGTTGGAAAAGGTGAATGGCCATTGATATCCGCTTGGATAATGAGCCCACTATCCAATGCCTTCATGAACTAGGTCACTCGAACACACTTTTTCACATCAATCTCCGACCACACTTGTACATTGGCAAGATGAATGGACATAATAGAAAATCCACACAATTGACTCACCCCGAACAAATTCAATATTTTCTTTGTATATTTAGAAATCCAAACAATACATATACATTTGTTTCTTTATCATGTAAAACAATGATCTAGGGCTTCTCTCAATATGCAATAGATAATCTCTTTTCCCTCCTCGTCTTGGCTGGGCGACTCACAGATCTCGTCGACTATGGATTCTTTAACCTCGACATCGACCATGTTAGCCCTATTCTAGGAATAAAACCTTCTCCAATGATGCCTGTGTTCTCCTTGAATTATCCCAATCAGAATGAGTGAAATATACTCTTATCCACTTCATTGTTTCCTCTACAAATTCCTTTTTCAAAAAATCTACACTCTAGCAAAAATCTCATAGATCTATGCTTAGCAACATTCTCTTCAGTGTATTAATGTCAATGCCAGCTATGTAACCTTCTCATATATATACCCCTTTTCTGATACCATTTGTTATATTTTTAACCGAGCATAATGAAACATAATTGCGAGAGAGAAATAATACACACATAAGAAACCATATACTTAGACACAAAATTGTCCTAGAAAACCCCTATGCAGAAAAACCATCATAATAATAGATCTATTATTAACCTTGAACTAAACTGGCCAAGCTAAGATGAGTGAGCTAGCCACACCGCACCTCCAGACCACCTTACAATGGAGCCTTACAAGCCTTAAAAAGGCTTCTTCACATGCATTATCTGACATACAAACCTATGGTCCATCAATACCATGTGCCCGAAACCATTTGATTAGACCTAAATCAATTTGACTCATTCCCGAGTCAAGGTTAAACCTAACAAGTTGAAGTTTCCTATGTTGTCGATGGAAACTTTCAAAGGATCTAGGAGAAATTATCCATCGTTTCATTCCTTTATCGTGCGAGGGATTCCTTGAGAAACAGTTTGATAGGATATCATGCTCCATAATCTCTCTTTTATTCTACCATGGGAGGCTACCTAGGATAGCGGGTAATCCAGTTGGATATCAATGGCCACCCACCTTTTTTGACTGGCTCAAAATAGTTTTCTGACAATTTTGGCAATTTACTATTTTTAGCAGTTTTTAACTTCCGAGGCCATTTTGAGGGCCCAAATGAAGGTTTTTTGAGATAGAGTTTTAGAATTATAGTTTAAGGCATGACTGAGCCCCAACAATGAATATCCTTGAAAATACCTTTCCAACGAGCAATCATACGCCTAAAACGGAGATCGTATGCAAAAGTTACGACCCCGGGAAGTTGATGTACTAACTTACCCAAACGGGGCCCACATGACTTTTGGTGCTTCATCTCCTAGGGTTAGGTTTTTGGATGTATAGGGTTTTTGAAATTCCTGTTTAGTGTAAAAATTCCTTCAGAGCCTCATTGTAATCATCTTCTTGTGAATGCGAGTAGCCGTCACATCTCTTCTCAGAGATAAGATGCCACCATTCTAGCGAGTCTTGCACTTTGTATTTTTGCAGTCTTTGTACATTTATTTGATTAGAAATTGTGTATTACTATATATCTGTGTTTATGGTTGCATATCTAATATATTTCTATTATATTATTGAATATCTGTGATATCTCTGTGCATTTCTTTATTATATCTCGGCTCTCATTTCCTGCCAAAAATAATCTAGGTCTGTGGTATCAGAGCAGGTTGCTCTTGATCGTTTTTTTCAGTGCATGTCACCGATGAGGTCCGAGTAGATAAATTTGGGTCTCGAGTTTGTCTCTCTTGAGGAAAATCACTCTCGCACACCCAAGAAACCCTCAATGGCAGAAGAAAAGAAAAATGACGGAGCAAACGATCCTATAAGTTTGTTACTTGAGCAATCTCTCACGCGACAGAGGGATGAAATGATGGAGAGTTTTTTCCACATCCTTCAATGTCTCATGATAACATCAGGTGCATATTCATCAATAGGCCACTTTGGAGGCACCTCACCTTTTAAGGTACAGGTCAATTTTTGTATTCCTATATTTGAAGGTCAGATAGATGCGAATCCCCTAGATAAATGGTTAAATCTGTTAGAAGGTTATTTCTCTGTTCACAATTTTTCTCATAGAGAAAAGATCATCTTCGCACTCCATAAGGATCTCCCCCATGTCAAACATTGGTGGGAAACTTACTCAGAGCAGAGTTCCACAAGGGAGTCTAGAATATATGAGTCCGAGCCCACTTGGGATTCTTTTGTGGATGCGGTAAAGGAAAAATATTACCTTGTTGGCAACTATGAGGACCAGTACATGATATGGACAACACTATGACAAGAGAGGGGCCAAGTCATTTTAGATTTCACCAATACCTTCCATACCTTACACACCAAGATGGGTATCAAAGACTCCGAATGAGATTTGGTTATGAAATACTGTGGGGCTCTACACAGATACATCCAAACTGAAATGGATTTTCTGGATATCTCATCACTCGGTGATGCCTGTCGATATGCTGTTAAAATCGAGCAGAAATTTAGGCACCAAAACAAATCGGAGTTTGGGTCTGCAAATCTGCAACAACCAAAGTATGACAAAGACAATCCTAACAAACAGTCTCCCAAAAACTAGTCCAAGGCACAGGAAAAGAAGGGTTAAAGAAAGACAAGGAAGGACACTAGAAAATGGTGTGATTTCCACAAAATCCCCTGGCACAACACTGATGAATTCCGCTAAAAAAAATCATTGGTGGCTGAGATCAAGGACAAGGAGCCAAAACTTGATTCATAATCTGATTCTGAAAATACTGGTAAAATATTGATCATTGATGCAGACCCCATTGTTATTGTCGCGACCACAACAATTCAACCAGAAGAACCAAAAGATCCTGAAGAGGGGGAGCACCCTTTTCATTCATAGATGTGGGTGAAGGGGACCCCACTGCATTATATTATTGGTAACAGAAGCCAAGAGAACCTCATCTCTGCAGAAGTCTTCAAAGAGTTAGGATTGTCGACAAAACCACACCCACAACCATACAACATCGGGTGGCTTCGCCAAGGACATGATCTTCATGTCAACCAACAATGGATATTTTTATACAACATCCAAACCTTCAAGGATGAGGTATTATGTGATGTTTCCCCATTGGATGTATGTGTTGTTCTCTTGGGCCAACCATATATGCGGAAGTGCCATGCTGCTTATGAGTCTGGACCTTGCAGTGTCATTATTTCTCTTGGGGGTCATCTGCACAAAATACCAGAGGTAGTTCTGACTACTGTTCCACCTAAAAAGTGTCACAAGTTAGTATCTCATACTTCAAATTTCATCTTCTTCACAGTCTGCTCAAAAGGGGAACATAAGGACACTGCAACAACTACAACCTCACCCCAAGCACCTTCTATCCAACAAAAGTGGCTCAAAAAAGGTTGCAGTAAAGTGAAAACATTCCTTCTGCACACCATCCTATCATGTAGCTCGACTTTTTGAACAACCTCAGTGTCAACAGGTTTGTAACAGACTTCCACAAACTGAGTAGTGCAACTTCTCCAGCAAGGCAAGAAACTCACCAAGATGTAGATTCAACAAATGATTTTCCCTCTCCCTCGAGAGATCAACGCAATGGAGACCATTTCTTCCTAAGGAGGGAGGATTTATCCAGGTGGATATCGGTGGCCACCCACCTTTTTCAAATGGCTCAAAACATTTTTTTGGCAATTTGGGCAATTTACTATTTTTAGCAGTTTTTAACTTCTGGGGCCATTTTGAGGGCCCAAATGAGGGTTTTTTGAGATCAATATTCTAAATGATATTCAAGGGTATTATTTATACCCCAATATGAATCTCGTCAACAATACCTTTCCAACGAGCTATCATACGCCTAAAACGGAGATCATATACAAAAGTTATGACCCTGGGAAGTTGATGTACTAACTTATCCAAACAGGGCCCACATGAATTTTGGCTCTTCATATCCTAGGGTTAGATTTTTGAATGTCTAGGGTTTTTGAAATTCCTTTTTACTGTAAAAAGGCATTCAGAGCCTCATTGTAATCATCTTCTTGTGAATGCGCGTAGCGGTCACATCTCTTCTCAGAGATAAGTTGTCACCATTCTAGAGAGTCTTGCAATAGAAATTGTGTATTATTGTATATCTGTGTTTATGGTTGCATATATGATACATTTTTGTTATATTATTGAACATATGCGATATATCTATGCATTTCCTTATTATATCTCTGCTCTAATTTCATTTCAAAAATAATCTGGATTAGTGGAATCATAGTAGGATGTTCTTGATCGTTTTTTTCAGTGCATGTCCCCGACGAGGTTCAAGTAAAACAAGTTGGGTCTTGAGCTTCTCTCCCTTGAGGAAAATTGCTCTCACAAACCCAGGAAACCCTCAATGGCGGAAGAAAATAAAAAAAATGGAGAAAACGATCATATAACTCTGTTTCTTGAGAAGGCTCTCACACGAGGGACAAAATGATGGAGAATTTTTCCCACATCCTTCAATGCCTCCCGAGAGCATCAGGCGCATCTTCATCAAGAGGCCACTTTGGAGGCACCTCACCTTTTAAGGTAAAAGTCAATTTTGATATTCCTATATTTGAAGGTTAGATAGATGCGGATGCCCTAGATAAATGGTTATATATGTTAGAAGGTTATTTCTCTGTTGACAATTTTTCCGACAGAGAAAATATCATCTTCACGCTCCTTTAGGCTCTCCCCCATGTCAAACATTGGTGTGAAACTTACTGGGAGTGGAGTTCCATAGAGGATTCTGGAATATATGGGGTCGACCCCACTTGGGATTTTTTTGTGGATGCAGTAAAGGAACAGTATTATCATGTTGGTAACTATGAGGACGAGTACATGAGATGGACCACACTGCGGCAAGATAGGGGCCAAGTGGTTCTGGAGTTCACCAATACCTTCAATACATTGCGCACCAAGATGGGTATCAAAGACTCCTAACAACATTTGGTTCTGAAATACCATGGGGCTCTACATAGATACTTCCATACTAAAATGGATTTTATGGACATCTTATCACTCGGTGATGCCTATTGATATAATGTTAAAATCGAGAAGAAATTTAGGCACTAGAAAAAATGGGAGTTTGGGTCTGCAAATATGCAATAACCAAAGTATGACAAAGACAACCCTAACAAACAGTATCCCTAAAACCTTCCAACCCATAGGAAAAGAAGGGTCATGGGAAGACAAATAAGGACACCAGAAAGTCGTGTGATTTCCACAAAATCCCCTGGCACAACATCGATGAATTCCACTCAAAACAATCATTGGTGGCCAAGATCAAAGACAAGGAGCCAAACCCTAATTCAGAATCTGATTTTGAAAATACTGGTAAAATATAAACAAACGAGGCATACCCCACTGCTATTGTCACAACCACAACATTTCAACTAGAAGAAACAACAGATCCTGAAGAGGGCAAGTGCCTTTTTCATTAACAGATATGGGTCAAGGGGACCCTGCTGCATTTTGTTGTTGACAACGGAAGACAGAAGAACCTCATCTCAATAGAGGTCATCAAACAATTGGGATTGTTGACAACACCACACTCACAACCATACAACATCCAGTGGCTTCACCAAGGGCAATATATTCTTGTCAGCCAGTAGTGTAGATTGTCATACAACATCCATCCCTTCAAGGATGAGGTATTATGTGATCTTTCCCCACTGGATGTCTGTGATGTTCTCTTGGGTCAACCATATATGTGGAAGCACCATGTTGTTTATGAGTCTCGACCCTGTAGTGTCATTGTTTCTCTGGGGGGTCATCTATACAAAATACCAAAGGTAGTTCTGACTACTATTCCACCTAAAAAGTGTCGCAAGGTAGTATCTCATACTACAAAATTCATCTTCTTCACAATTTGTTCAAAATGGTAATAAAAGGACACTGCAACAACTACAACCTTGCCCCAAGCACCTTCTATCCAACAAAAGAGAGTCAACAAGGTTGCAGCAAAGTGACAATATTCCTTATGCACATTTTCCTATCATGTAGCTCAACTTGTTGAATAACCTCAACATCAACAAGTTCATGACAGAATTCCACAAACTGAGTAGTGCAACTTATCCAGCATGGCAAGCAACTGACCAAGATGCAGATTCAACAAACACTTTTCCCTCTCCCTCGAGAAATCAAAGAAATGGATACCATTTCTTCCTAAGGAGGGAGTATTGATCTAATTGGAGATTGGTGGCCACCCACCTTTTTCGACTTGCTCAAAACCATTTTCTGGAAATTTGGGCAATTTACTATTTTTAGTCGTTTTTAAGCTTCCAGGGCCATTTTGAGTGTCCAAATGAAGAATTTTAGAGATAAAGGTTCTCAGTGATATCCGAAGGAATTATTGATCCTTCATAACAAATATCCTCAACAATACCTTTCCAACGAGCTATCATACACCTAAAATGGAGATCATATGCAAAAGTTATGACCCCGAGAAGTTGATGTACTAACTTACCCAAACGGGGCCCACATGACTTTCGGGATTCATTTCCTAGGGTTAAGTTTTTGGATGTATAGGGTTTTTGGCATTCTTGTTTAGTGTAAGAAGGCCTCCAGAGCCTCATTGTAATCATCTTCTTGTGAATGCGGTAGTCGTCACATCTCTTTTCAGAGATAAGTTGACACCATTCTAGTGAGTCTTGCACTTTGTATTTTTACAGTCTCTATACATTTCTTTGATTAATAGAAATCGTGTATTAATGTATATGTGTGGTTATGGTTGCATATCTGATACATTTCTATTATATTATTGAATATTTGTGATATCTCTATGCATTTCTTTATTATATCTCCGCTCTCATTTCGTATCGAAAATAATATGGATCAATGATATCATAGCAAGCTATTCTTGATCATTTTTTTCAATGCATGTACCCGACTAGGTTCGAGTATAGAAAGTTGGGTCTCGAGCTTGTCTCTCGTGAGGAAAATATCTCTCACACACCCAAGAAACCCTCACTGGAATAAGAAAACAAAAATGACGGAGAAAACGATCCTATAAGTCCGTTTCTTGAGAAATCTCTCACGCAACAGAGGGACGAAATGATGGAGTATTTTTCCCAGATCCTTCAATGTCTCCGGATATCATCAGGCACATCTTCATCAAGAAACCACTTTGGAGGAACCTCACCTTTTAAGGTACATGTCAATTTTGATATTCTTATATTTGAAGGTCAGATAGATGCGGATGCCCTAGATAAATGGTTAAATCTGTTAGAAGGTTATTTCTCTTTTCACAATCTTTACGACAGAGAAAAGATCATATTCATGGTCTTTAAGGCTCTCCCGCATGTCAAACATTGGTGGGAAAATTACTGGGAGCAAAGATCCACAAAGGAGTCTAGAATATATGGGATCGAGCCCACTTGGGATTTTTTTGTGGATGCGTTAAAGGAACAATATTACCCTGTTGGAAACTATGAGGACCAGTATATGAGATGGACCACTCAGTGGCAAGAGAGGGTTCAAGCGGTTTCGTAGTTCACCAAAACCTTCCATACCTTGCACACCAATCTTGGTATCTAAGAATCTGAATGAAATTTGGTTCTAAAATACCGTGGGGCTCTACATAGATATTTCGAAATTAAAATGGATTTTCTGGACATCTCATCACTTGGTGTTGCCTATCGATATGTTATTAAAATCGAGTAGAAATTTAGGCACCAGAACAAATGGGAGTTTGGGTCTAGAAATCCACAACAACCAAAGTATGATGAAGACAACCCTAACAAACAGTCTCTTGAAAACAAGTCCAAGTCACAGGAAAAGAAGGGTCATGGGAAGACAAAGAAGGACAACAGAAAATGGTGCGATTCCCACAAAATCCCCTGGCACAACACTGATGAATGATGCTCAAAAAAATCATTGGTGGCCAAGATCAAAGACAAGGATTCGAACCCTGATTCAGAATGTGATTCTGAAAATATTGGTAAAAGACAGATCACTGATGTAGACCCCACTGCTATTATCGCAACCATAGTAATTCAACTAGAAGAACCAACAGATCTTGAAGAGGGGGAGAACCTTTTTTATTCACAGATGTGGGTGAAGAGGACCCTGCTGTATTTTATTCTTGATAACGAAAGCCAGAAGAACCTCATATCAACAGAGGTCATCAAACAATTGGGATTGTCGACAACACCACACCCACAACCATGCAACATCAGGTGGCTTCACCAAGAACTATATCTTCGTGTCAACCAGCAGTGTAGATTGTCATACAACATATAGCCCTTCAAGGATGAGGTATTATGTGATGTTTCCCCATTGGATGTCTGTGATGTTGTCTTGGACCAACCATATATGTGGAAGTGCCATGTTGTTTATGAGTCTCGACCCTACAGTGTCATTATTTTTTTGAGGGGTCATCTGTACATAATACCAGAGTTAGTTCCTGGTACTAGTTCACCTAAAAAGTGTTGCAAGGTAGTAACTCATACTGCAAGATTAATCTTCTTCACAATGTGTTCAAAAGGGGAACATAAGGACACTGCAACAACTACAGCCTCGCCCCAAACACCTTTTATCCAACAGAAGCAGGTTTAAAAGGTTGCATAAAAGAAAATTTATTCCTTCTTCACACTATCCTATCATGTAGCTCTACTTATTTGACAACCTCAGCCTCAGGTTTGTGACAGAATTCCACAAACTGAGCAACGCAACTTCTCCAACAAGGCAAACAACTCACCAAGATGCAGATTCAACAAACACTTTTTCGTCTCCTCCGGGAACTCAATACAATAGAGACCATTTATTTCTAATAAGGGAGGATTGATCTAGGTGAATATCGGTGGCCACCCACCTATTCTGACTCACTCAAAATAGTTTTCTCACAATTTTGGCAATTTACTATTTTTAGTAGTTTTTAACTTATGGGGCCATTTTGAGGGCCCAAATGATGTTTTTTTCGAGATTGAGGTTCTCAATTCTATACAAATTCATTATTGATCCCCCAAAATGAATCTCCTCGATAATACCTTTCCAACGAGCTATCATACGCATAAAACAAAGATCGTATGAAAAAGTTACGACCCCGGGAAGTTGATGTACTAACTTACCCAAACGAGGCCCACATGATTTTTGGCGCTTCATCTCCTAGGGTTAGGTTTTTGGATGTCTAGGGTTTTCGAAATTCTTGGTTAGTGTAAAAAGGCCTTCATATCCTCATTGTAATCATCTTCTTGTGAATTCAAGTAGTCGTCACATCTCTTCTCAGAGTTAAGCTGCCACCATTCTAGCGAGTCTTGCACTCTAAATTTTTACAGTCTTTGTAGATTTCTTTGATCAATAGAAATCGTATATTACTGTATATCTATGTTTATGGTTGCATATATAATACATTTATGTTATATTATTGAATATCTATGATATCTTTGGGCATTTCTTTATTATATCTCTGCACTCATTTTGTGCTGAAAATAATCCGGACAAGTGGTATCAGAGCAGGTTGTTCTGGATCATTTTTTTCAGTGCATTTCCCTGATGAGGTCCAAGTATAGAAATTTGGGTCTAGAGCTTGTCTGTCTTGAGGAAAATATCTCTTTCACACCCGAGAAACCCTCAATGGCAGAAGAAAATAAAAACGATGGAGCAGACGATCCTATAAGTTTGCTGCTTGAGCAAGCTCTCACGCAAGAGAGGGATGAAATAATGGAGAATTTTTCCGACATCCTTCAATGCCTCCCGATAGCATCTAGCACATCTTCATGAATCAAATACTTTGGAGGCACCTCACGTTTTAATGTACAGGTCAATTTTTATATTCCTATATTGGAAGGTCAGATCGATGCGGATGCCCTAGATAAATGGTTAAATATGTTACAAGGTTATTTATCTATTCACAATTTTTCTGAAAGAGAAAATATCATATTCACACTCCTTAAGGCTCTCCCCCATGTCAAACATTGGCATGAAACTTACTAGGAGAAGAGTTCGATAGAGGAGTCTAGAATAGATGGGGTTGATCCCACTTGGGATTTTTTTGTGTATGCTATAACAGAACAGTATTACCCTGTTGGAAACTATGAGGGCCAGTACATGAGATGGACCACACTGTGGCAAGAGAGGGTAAAAGAGGTTCCATATTTCACCAATACCTTCCATACCTTACACACCAAGCTGGGTATCAAATAATCCAAACGAAATTTTCTTCTGAAATACCATGGGGCTCTACACAGATACATCCAAACTGAAATGGATTTTATGGACATCTCATCACTTGGTGCTTCCTATCGATATGTTGTTAAAATCGAGCATAAATTTAGGCAGCAGAACGAACAAGAATTCAAGTCTTCAAATATGCAACAACCAAAGTATGACAAATACAACCCAAACAAACAGTCTCCCGAAAACTAGTCCAAGCCACAGGAAAACAAGGGTCACGGGAAGACAACGAAGGAAACCAAAAAATGGTGCGATTTCAACAAAATCCCCTGCCACAACACCGATGAATGTTGTTGATGTTGAAATTATTAATACAACTAAGAGGGGGGGGTGAATAAGTTGTATGTGAGCTTAAACAATTTTAAGTCTGTTAAAACATTATTAAAATTTCCTCATGTGGTCATCAACAATTTACAACATATGGACAGTAAAGATAGAGAACAACAGTCACACATAAAGTATACACAGTGACAGATTTTTCACGAAGAAACCCATAAAGGGAGAAAACCTCTTCTTCTTAGAAATGATAGGCAGTCTTTTAAGTTCTGTACATCATCTATGATTGAGCACCAACTCAATGTGAGGCTGCAACCTCTGTTTTACAAGCTGCAACTTGTTTGAGAGAACCAACTCTATGGTTTCTCTAGCACCCACTAGAAGGAAGCACCAACTCCCTGAATATCTCAGCACCAACTGGATGGAAGCACCAACTTCCTGAATGTTCTAGTACCAACTGGATGGAAGCACCAACTTCCTGAATGTTCCAGCACCAACTGGATGGAAGCACCAACTTCCCGTTACACAGGCTCCAACCTGTATAACAGAGAACACTTGTTCTCCCTAGCACCACCCTACCACCCTGGTTTCTTTGGCTACAACCAGATAGAAGCTACAACTTCCAGTGTTCAAGCACCCACTTGAACTTATGAGGACAACAGTCCTCCCGAGTACCTCCCAACCACCCTGAAATATATATGGCTAAATAAACATTCAACTTTACAGATAAATCAGTTCTTACCAATATTTCTTTGTTCTGTAAATCTGGTCTTTTGCACACCATTCTACTACTCTTCTCTTCCTCTGTCTATTCAGCAGGTATGCTTTGCATCAACTCGTACTCTCATTCTGCTCTTCTTCAACTCATTCTGTTATTCTTCTCTGCATTTCATCTCACACTGCACATATGCTCAATCTCCTCCTGCGCATGCTCTTCTTCTATATTCTTACAGTTTCATTCTTTTTCACTTCCAGAGAAACCACCCCAACACAGTCTGTTTCATCTTCTTTTATACACTCGAACATGACGGTTCAACTTCCCAAATCCTTAGGCAAAAAGATGACAATTGTCTAAGCAACTAACATGCCAACTGAAACGCTAACTGATTTTCAATCATGAGTCCGTTTTGCTAACTGATTCCAAACTCAGGAGTTAATATGTGAGAAAGAACAGTAACCCTCCGATCACAGTCAAGTTTTATCCACACCATTGGATGACCTTTATTATTCTTTCCTTTTAAAATCGGGTTTTGACATTCCTTATGTTCAATGTTCTTTTCACTTACAAATCCCGATTCACAAAATTCCGTAAAGCGATCAGATCAACGGTCAAGATTATATCTAGATCTGATGGTTCATATTAAGTCGGGAATTCACTAATCACGAAATCAGAATTCCTGACATTCATAGTTTTTGTCACTTACAAATCCCGATCCCCGAAACTCCATGAGAGGTCAGATCAACGGTTCAGATCATTTCTTGATCTAACGGTCCAGATTCAATCGCGATTTTTCATATCGCAAAATCGACATTCTTGATGTGTTGAGCTCTTTGCCTCTTCAATTCGTGATCCCCGAAACTCTGATAAGAAGTTAAATCAACTATCCAGATCTGATCTCTATTCAGCGGCTGTAATTAAATCACGAAATCACATATCACGATTTCAAGGTTCTTGTCGTCAAATGTTTTTGTCACTTCAAAATCCCGATCCCCGATACTCCATGCAGAGAATCAACAGTCCATATCACTTCTAACTTTAACGACTGCGATTAAATCGTGAATTCACATATCGCGATTTCGGGGTTCTTGTTGTCAAGTGATTTTGACATTTCAAAGTCTTGATCCTCAATACTCCATGAAGAAAATCAACTGTCCAGATCTCATTCTCAATTCAATGGCTGTGATTGAATCGCGATATTGCATATCGCGAAATCGGGGTTCTTGATGTCAAGTGTTCTTGTCACATAAAAGTCTTGATCCCCGATACTGACTGGAATTAACGGCCCAGATCAAAGCTTGATCTGACGGCTCAGATTTCATTGCGATTTTGCATATTGTGATTACGCCCACTTCTCCTTGCACTTTAAATATCATGCAGGTTCTCTTTGATCCAACGGTGGTTGGACCCTGCGCTCGGATTTGATGACTGAGATCTGTCTCCCTCTTCAACGATCAGAGATTCTTCTTCAACCTTTTCTCATTCACTGCCTTCGATCATTCACCTCTCTGAACTTGTCTTCTGTTTGGCTGTCATTTTCATTGTTGCCATCAATGATAAGCATTCGCAATCTGTTAACTGAATTTGCCAACAATACCCCCCTTTGGCATTGATGGCAACACAAGCACCCACATGTATTCAGATCTTCCAAGCACCCACATGTATTCAGATCTTCTCTCCTTCTCTTTTCACCCCCTTTGACATCAATGTCAAAGAAGAAACATTCTTCCCCTGATCTGTTGCAAAAACATACTCCTCTTGTCGACTATAACCATCTTGGGAATACACCAGATATTCAATAAGTACTCCCCCTGACCAGGTGAACAGATTAAACACCAGATATTATAACCCCCAACTTTTGACGAAGGTATCCAAAAGGGGTCACTGCTAATGGTTTAGTAAAGATATCAACAATCTGTTCTTTGGAAGGAATATAATTAAGCTGAACAATTATGTTTGTAACTTGTTCTCGGAGGAAATGGTACTTGATTGGAATATTCTTAGTCTTGGAATGAAGAACAGGATTCTTGGAGACACTAATGGTACTTGTGTTATCACAATGAATTGGAATAGGATCAGTGTAAGTTACCTTCAGATCTGCAAGAGTTTGTATCATCCATAAGATTTGTGTGCAGCAAGTAGCAGCAGCAATGTATTCTGCCTCTGTAGTGGATAATGAAATAGATCCTTTCTTCTTACTAAGCCATGCAACTAATGAGTCACCTAGAAAAAATTCTCCTCCACTGGTGTTTTTTCTCTCATCAACACAGTTTGCCCAGTCTGCATATGAATAAGCAGTCAACTGGAAATTCTGATTTCTAGGATACCACAGTCCATAAGTCATTGTTCCCTTCAAGTATTTAAATATTCTCTTGACAGCTACCAAATGAATTTGTTTAGGAGCAGACTGAAAACGACCTACCATTCCAACAGCTTGCATTATATCAGGACGAGATGCAGTGATGTACATGAGACTTCCTATCATAGAGCGATATGTTCTTTGATCAACATCAGTTGAGATATCATCTTTACTCAGCTTGCAACCAACCACCATAGGTGTGCTAACTGTAGAGGAATATTCCATCTGAAATTTCTTCAACATCTCTTTCAAATATTTTTC
>ML791413.1:489143-499970 GCA_009831015.1 Picea engelmannii
CTAAGGAGGGAGGATTTATCCAGGTGGATATCGGGGGCCACCCACCTTTTCCAAATGGCTCAAAACAGTTTTCTGGCCATTTTGGCAATTTACTATTTTTAGCAGGTTTTCACTTCCGGGGCCATTTTGAGGGCCTAAATGAATTTTTTTCAAGATCGATGTTCTCAATGATAGCCAAAGGCATGATTGATCCCCCAAAATGAATCTCCTCGATGATACCTTTCCAACGAGCTATCACACGCCTAAAACGGAGATCGTATGCAAAAGTTACGACCCCGGGAAGTTGATGCACCAACTTACCCAAACGGGGCCCACATGACTTTTGGTTCTTCATCTCCTAGGGTTAGGTTTTTGGATGTCTAGGACTCTTGGCATTCCCGATTATTGTAAAAATGCCTCCAGAGCCTCATTGTAACCATCTTCTTGCAAATGTGAGTGGTCGTCACATCTCTTCTCAGAGATAAGTTGCCACCATTCTAGCGAGTCTTTCACTCTGTATTTTTACAGTCTCTGTACATTTATTTGATTAATAGAAATCATGTATTACTGTATATCTGTGTTTATGGTTGCATCTCTGATACATTTCTGTTATATTATTGAATATCTGCAATATCTCTGTGCATTTATTTATTATATCTCCGCTCTCATTTCGTGCCGAAAATAATCCGGATCATGCCACTTGGAGGAATTGCATAAAACACACTGAATAACATTGTGTATCAGTTTCATATATTTATACATTACAAGTTCAAAGTTATGATTACTTCAAATTAGGGTTGTTGACTAATCCAAAACTAGGCATGTGAGACTAAAGAAAAGTTTGATGAAAATGCTAGTCTCGTGTTTATAAAAGTTAAGGAAGGTTTGTAGGAATGTGATAATATACACTAGGTCTATTACAGAGCTACAAATCAGATTTGGATGATGAAATTGATGAAGGATTTTGGTTGAGGTACATGTTGAGTACATGGTTGAGACAAGTAGTTGATGAGCTGGCGCACATGCATGAGGTGTATAGTTGATGATGTTGGTACATATTGATGAGTCATAGTTGATGAGTAGTTGACACATGATTGGTACATACATGGCACATGGTTGGATGCACTTGTTTATGGTACAAGTTGATTACAGGTTGGTGCACGGTTGATGCACTTGTTTATGGTACAGGTTGATTATAGGTTGGTGCATGGTTCATGAACTTGTTTATGGTATAGGTTGATTAGAGGTTGAGGTACAAGTTGATGCATGGTTCATATTTATTGGTACAAGTTTACAGTGGTATATCTCACAGTGATAGTGTGACAGTGGTTCCATCATTCTACTTCTACTTTAGGGTGGAAGGACGGGGGAAAGGACAAGTGGTTGTAGCCACCTTCCGGTTGTAGCCGAAGAACATTGGGGGTTGTAGACTCCTTCTGGTTGTATCCAGAGATTTGGGGAGTTGGAGCTTCCTTCAGGTTGTAGCCTGAAAAACTAGGAGGTCGTAGCCTCCTTCCAGTTGCAGCTGGAAAAAAAAGGAAGTTGGTGCTTCGAATGAATGTAATTCTTCATGACATATGAGAAAAAACATTATGTGGTTTTCTACTGATTTGGGTTTCCACGTAAAACACTGGTGTACTATGCATGTGTGTGACTGTTTATTTATTACTGCTCATTATTGGATAATAATTCTACATTGATATAACATTTGAAGAAAAAGGATTATAATTACGTTATTACTGGTTCACCCCCCCTCTCAGTAATCCAACAAATGCCACTCAAAACAATCATTGGTGGTCAAGATCAAAGACATGGAGCCAAACCCTGATTCAAAATCAGATTATGAAAATACTAGTAAAAGATAGATCATCAATGTAGACCAGACTGCTATTGTCACGACTATAGCAATTCAACTAGAAGAACCAACAGATCCTGAAGAGGGGGGGTTCCTTTTTCATTCACAGATGTGGGTGAAGGGTACCCCACTACATTTTATTGTTGATAGCAGAAGCCATAAGAACCTCATCTCAACAAAGGTCATCAAACAATTTGGATTACCGACAACACTACACCCACACCCATAAAACATCGAGTGGCTTCGCCAAGGACGAGATCTTCGTGTCAACCAAAAGTGTAGATTGTCATACAACATCCAACCATTCAAGGATGAGGTATTATGTGATGTTTCCCCACTGGATGTCTGTGATGTTCTCTTGGGCCAACCATATATGTGGAAGTTCCATGTTGTTTATGAGTCTCAACCCCACAATGTCATTGTTTCTATGGGGGGTAATGTGTACAGAATACCATAGGTAGTTTAGACTATTGTTCCACCTAAAAATTTTCGCAAGGCAGTATCTCATACTATAAAATTCAGCTTCTTCACAATATGTTCAAAAGGGGAACAAAGGGACACTTCAACAACTACAGTTTCGCCCTAAGCACCTTCTATCCAATAGAAGTAGGTTGACAAGGTTGCAACAAAGAGAAAAGATTCCTTCTGCACACCTTCCTATCATGTAGCTTGACTTGTTGAATAACCTTAGCCTCAATAGGTTCATGAAAGACTTCCACAAACTGAGAAACACAACTTCTCCAACAAGGAAAGCAACTCACCAAGACGCAGATTCAAAAAATGCTTTTCCCTCTCCCCCGAGAAATAAAAAAAATGGATATCATTGCTTCCTAAGGAGGGAGGATTGATCTAGGTGAATATTGGTGTCTACCCACCTTTTTTGACTGGATCAAAATAGTTTTTTGGTAATTTTGGAAATTTACTATTTTTAGCAACTTTTAACTTACGAGGCCATTTTGAGGGCCCAAATGAATTTTTTTTGAGATTTATGTTCTCAATTTTAGAAAAACAGAATGATTGAGGCCCCAAAATGAATATCCTCAACAATACCTTTCCAATGAGCTATCATACACCTAAAACGAAGATCGTATGCAAATGTTACGACCCCGAGAAGTTGATGTACTAACTTACCCAAATGGGGCCCACATGACTTTCGGTGCTTCATATCCTAGGGTTAGGTTTTTGGATGTATAGGGTTTTTGACATTCTTTTTTAGTGTAAAAATTCCTTTAGATCCTCATTTTAATCATCTTCTTGCTAATGTGAGTAGCCATCACATCTCTTCTCAGAGATAAGCTATCACCATTCTAGCGAGTCTTGTACTTTGTATTTTTACAGTCTCTGTACATTTCATTGATTAATATAAATCATGTATTATTGCATATCTATGTTTATGGTTTCATATATGATACATTTTTTTATATATGTGTATTTCTTTATTATATCTCCACTCTCATTTCATGCTGAAAATAATCTAGATCAATGGTATCAGAGAAGGTTGTTCTTGATCATTTTTTCATTGCATGTCCTCGACGAGGTCCAAGTGTAGCAAGTTGGGTCTCGATCTTGTCTCTCTTGAGGAAAATATCTCTCACACACCCAAGAAACCCTCAATGGTGGAAGAAAAGAAAAAAAACGAAGCAAACAATCATATAAGTCTATTTCTTGAGCAAGCTCTCACTCAAGAGAGGGACAAAATGATGGAGAATTTTTCCCACATCCTTCAATGCCTCCTGATAGCATCAGGCGTATCTTCATCAAGTGGACACTTTGAAGGCACCTCGCCTTTTAAGGTATAGTTCAATTTTGATATTCCTATATTTGAAGGTCAGATAGATGTAGATGCCTAGATAAATGGTTAAATTTGTTAGAAGGTTATTTCTTTGTTCACAATTTTTCCGACAAAGAAAAGATCATATTCGTGCTCCCTAAGGATGTCGCCCATCTCAAACATTGGTGGGAAACTTATTGGGAGAAGAGTTCCATAGAGGAGTCTAGAATAGATGAGGCCGATCCCACTTGGTATTTTTTGTGGATACGGTAAAGGAACACTATTACCCTCTTGGAAACTATGAGGACCAGTACATGAGATGGAACACAGTATGACAAGAGAGGGACCAAGTGGTTCTGGAGTTGAACAATACCTTCCATACCTTGCACACCAATCTGGGTATCAAAGACTCTGAACGCCATTTGGTTCTGAAATATCGTGGGGCTTTACACAGATACATCCAAACTTAAATGGATTTTCTTGACATCTCATCACTCGGTGCTGCCTATCAATATGTTGTTAAAATCAAGAAAAAATTTAGGCACCAGAACAAACGGGATTTTGGGTCTACGAATCCTCAACAACCAAAGTATGACAAAAACAACCCTAACAAACAGTCTCCCCAAAACAAGTCAAATCCACAGGAAAATAATGGTCATGGGAAGACAAAGAAGAACACCGGAAAATGGTACGATTTCCACAAAATCCCTTGGCACAACACCGATAAATGCTGCTCAAAACAATATTTGGTGGACGAGATCAAAGAAAAGGAGATGAGCCCTGATTTAGAATATGATTATAAAAATACTGGTAAAAGACAGATCATCGACGTAGACCCCACTGCTATTGTCGCGATCACAACAATTCAAACAGAAGAACCAATAGATACTGGATCAATTTAGTGTCTTTTTCATTCACAAATGTGGGTGAAGGGGATCCCGATTCATTTTATTTTTGATAGAGAAAGACATAAGAACCTCATCTCAATAGAGGCCATCAAACAGTTGGGATTGTTGACAACACCACACCCGCAACCATACAACATCGGGTCACTTTTCCAAGGACGATATATTCATGTCAGTTAGCAGTGTAGATTGTCATACAACATCTAAACCTTAAAGGATGAGGTATTATGTGATGTTTCCCCATTGGATGTCTGTGATGTTCTCTTGGGCCAACCATATATGTGGAAGTGCCATGTTGTTTATGAGTCTCAACCCTATAGTGTCATTGTTTCTATGGGGGGTGATATGTACATAATACCAGAGGTAGTTACAACTATTGTTCCACCTAAAAAGTGTCGCAAGGTAGTATCTCATGCTGCAAAATTCAGCTTCTTCACAATCTGTTCAAAAGGGGAACAGAAGGACACTGCAACAACTACATCCTCACCCCAAGAACCTTATATCCAATAGAAGTGGGTCGAAAAGGTTGCAACAAAGCACAAATATTCCTTCTTCACACCGTCCTATCATGTATATTTACTTGTTGAACAGCCTCAGCCTCAACAGGTTCATGACAAACTTCCACAAACTAAGCAACACAACTTCTCCAGTAAGGCAAGCAACTCACCATGATGCAGATTCAAGAAACGCTTTTCCCTCTCCCCTGAGAACTCAACACAATGGATACCATTTCTTCCTAATGATGGAGGATTGATCTAGGTGGATATCGATGGCTATCCACCTTTTCTGACTGGCTCAAAACAGTTTTCTGGCAATTTTTGCAATTTACTATTTTTAGCAATGTTTAACGTTTGGGGCCATTTTGAGGGCCCAAATGAAGGTTTTTTGAGATAGAGGTTCTCAATGATAGATAAAGGCATTATTGAGCCCCCAAAATTAATATCCTTGAAAATACCTTTGCAAGGAGCTATCATACTTCCAAAACGGATATCGTATGCAAAAGTTACGACCCTGAGAAGTTGATGTACTAACTTACCCAAACGGGGCCCACATGACTTTTGGTGCTTCATATCCTAGGGTTAGGTTTTTGTATGTCTAGGGTTTTTTATATTCCTTCTTAGTTTAAAAAGGACTTCAGAGCCTCATTGTAATCATCTTCTTGCGAATGCGAGTAACCATCACATCTCTTTTTAGAGATAAGCTGCCACCATTATAATGAGTCTTGCACTCTGTATTTTTACAGTCTCTGTACATTTCTTTGATTAATAGAAATCATGTATTACTGTATATATGTGTTTATGGTTGTATATCTTATACATTTATGTTATATTATTGAATATCTACAATATCTCTATGCATTTCTTTATTATATCTCCGATCTCATTTCGTGCCAAAAATAATCTGGACCAATGGTATTAGAGAAGGTTGTTCTTGATAAAAAATTTCAGTGCATGTGTCTGACAAGGTCCGAGTATAGAAAGTTGGGTTTCGAGGTTGTCTATCTTGAGGAAAATTGCTCTCACACACCCAAGAAATCCTCAATGGTGGAAGAAAATAAAAACAACGGAGAAGACGATCCTATAATTCTGTTGCTTGAGCAAGCTCTCACGCGACAGAGGGATGAAATGATGGAGAATTTTTCCCACATCCTTCAACACCTCCCGATATCGTCAACCACATCTTCATCAAAGTGCCACTTTGGAGGCACCTCTCCTTTTAAGGTACAGGTCAATTTTGATATTCCTATATTTGAAGGTTATATAGATGTGGATGCCTTAGATAAATGGTTAAATTTGTTGGAATGTTATTTCTCTATTCACAATTTTTCCAATAGAGAAAAGATCATCTTCACGCTCTGTAAGGCTATCCCCCATGTCAAACATTGGTGGGAAACTAACTGGGAGCATAGTTCCAGAGACAATTACGGAATATATGGGTCCAAGCCCACTTGGGATTTTTTTGTGGATGTGGTAGAGGTTTAATATTATCCTATTGGCAACTATGAGGACCAATACATGAGATGGACCACATTGCGGCAAGAGACAGGCCAAGCGGTTCCAGATTTCACCAATACTTTCCATACCTTATGCACCAAGATGGATATCAATGGCTCTGAATGACATTTGGTTCTGAAATACCATGGGGCTCTACACAGATACATCCAAACTTAGATGGATTTTCTGGACATATCATCCCTCGGTGTTGCCTATCGATATGTCATTAAAATTGAGTAGTAATTTAAGCACCAGAATAAATGGGAGTTCGGGTCTATGAATCCACAACAACCAAAGTATGACAAAGACAACCCTAACAAACTGTCTCTAGAAAACCAATCCAAGCCATAAGAAAAGAAGGGTCACGGGAAGACAAAGGACACCAAAAAATGGTGCGATTTCCAAAAAATCCCCTGGCACAACACCGATGAATGTTGCCCAAAAAATTCATTGGTGGTTGAGATCAAAGACAAGGAGTTGAACCATGTTTTAGAATATCATTATGAAAATATTGATAAAATATAGATCATCGACATAGAACCCACTGCTATTGGCACGACCGTAACAATTCAACCAGAAGAACCAACAGATCCTGGATCAATTGAGCACTTTTTTCATTCATAGATGTGGGTGAAGAGGACGCCGCTAAATTTTATTGTTGATAGCGAAAGCCAGAAGAACCTCATCTTAACAGAGGTCGTCAAATAGTTGGTATTATTGACAACACCACATCTGCAGCCATACAACATCGGGTGGCTTCTCCAAGGACGATATCTTCATGTCAGCTAGTAGTGTAGATTGTTATACAACATCCAACCCTTCAAGGATGAGGTATTATGTGATGTTTCCCCGCTGGATGTCTGTGATGTTCTCTTGGGCCAACCATATATGTGGAAGCATGATGTTGTTTATGAGTCTCAACCTCGTAGTGTCATTGTTTCTCTGGGGGGTCATCTGTATAGAATACCATAGGTAGTTCTGACTATTGTTCCACCTAAAAAGTGTCGCAAGGTAGTATCTCATACTGCAAACTTTAGCTTCTTCACAATCTGTTCAAAAGGGGAACAAAAGGACACTGCAACAATTATATCCTTGCCCCAAGCACCTTCTAACCAACAGAAGAAGGTCAACAAGGTTGCAGAAAAGTGCAAAGATTCCTTCTTCACATTTTCCTATCATGTAGCGCAACTTGTTGAACAACCTCAACCTCAACAGGTTCATGACAGACTTCCACAAAATGAGTAGTGCAACTTCTCCAACAAGACAAGCAACTCACCAAGATGTAGATTCAACAAATTCTTTTCCCTCTCCCTCGAAAACTCAACACAATGGAGACCATTTCTTCCTAAGGAGGGAGGATTGATCTAGGTGGATATCAATGGCCACCCACCTTTTTCGACTGGCTCAAAACTATTTTCTGTCAATTTTGGCAATTTACTATTTTTAGTAGTTTTTAATTCTGGGGCCATTTTGAGGGCCCAAATGAAGGTTTGTCACGGTCGATGTTCTTAATGATATTTTAAGGCATTATTGATCCCCCAAAATGAATCTCCTTGACAATACCTTTCCAACAAGCTATCAACATCTTTCACAATTTTTCTGACAGAGAAAAGATCATTTTCGTGGTCCTTAAGGCTCTCCCCCATGTCAAACATTGGTGGGAAACTTATTGGGAGTAGAGCTCCATACAGAAGTCTTGAATATATGGGGCCGAGCCCACTAGGGATTTTTTTTTGGATGCGGTAAAGGAACAATATTACCCTGTTGGCAACTATGAGGACCAGTACATGAGATGGACCACGCTGCGGTAAGAGAGGGGCCAAGCGGTTATGGAGTTCACCAATACCTTCCATACCTTGTGTACCAAGCTACGTATCAAAGACTCTGAACACCATTTGGTTCTAAAATACCATGGGGCTCTACACAGATACATCCAAACTGAAATGGATTTTCTCGACATTTCATCACTCGGTGCTACCTATCAATATGTTGTTAAAATCGAGTAGAAATTTAGGCACCAGAACAAATGGGAGTTTGGGTCTACAAATCCAAAACAACCAAAGTATGCCAAAGACAACCCTAACAAACAATCTCCTGAAAACTAGTCCAAGCCACAAGAAAAGAAGGGTCATGGGAAGACAAAGAAGGACACCAGAAAATGGAGAGATTTCCACAAAATCCCCTGGCACAACACCAATGAATGTTGCTCAAAAAAATCATTGGTAGTAAATATAAAAGACAAGGAGCCAAATTGTTATTCAGAATCTGATTCAGAAAACACTGGTAAAAGATAGATCATCGATGCAGACCCCACTATTATTGTCGCGACTGTAGGTATTCAACTAGATGAACCAACAAATCCTGAAGAGGGGGGGTGCCTTTTTCATTCACATATGTGGGTGAAGCAGACCCCACTGCATTTTATTGTTGATAGAGGAAGCCAGAAGAACCTCATATCAACAAAGGTCATCAAACAGTTTGGATTGTCGACAACACCACACTCGCAACCAACATCGGGTGGCTTCACCAAGGATGAGATCTTCATGTTAGCCAACAATGTATATTTTCATACAACATCCAACCCTTCAAGGATGAGTTATTATGTGATGTTGCCCCACTAGATGTTTGTGATGTTCTCTTCGACCAACCATATATGTGGAAGTTCCATGCTTTTTATGAGTCTCGATCCCGCAGTGTCATTATTTTTCTAGGGGGTCATCTGTACAGAATACAAGAGGTAGTTTCAACTATTGTTCCACCTAAAATGTGTCACAAGGTAGTATCTCATACTGCAAAATTCAGCTTCTTCACAATCTGTTCAAAAGGGGAACAAAAGGACATTGCAACAACTACAACCTTTCCCAAAGAACCTTCTATCCAACAAAATCGAGCCGATAAGTTTGCAACAAAGAGAAAATATTCCTCCTGCACACCATCCTATCATGTAGCTTGACCTGTTGAACAACCTCATCTTTAACAAGTTCGTGACAGAATTCCACAAACTGAGCCACGCAACTTCTCTAGCAAGGCAAGCAACTCACCAAGATGCAGATTCAAAAAACGCTTTTCTCTCTCCCCTGGGAACTCAATGCAATGGATAAAATTTCTTCCTATGAAGGGAGGATTGATCCAGGTGGATATCGGTGGCCACTAACCTTTTTCAACTGGCTCAAAACATTTTTTTAGCAAGTTTGGCAATTTACTATTTTTAGAAGTTTTTAACTTCTGGGGCCTGTTATCCCCGATATCTAGGGATAACTAGGAGATCATGTCTCGAGACCCACATGGTCCTAGACATGGAGTACCGAGAGCAGGAGCGATTTGAGCATGGCCCTGGAGGGCCCATCTTTCTTCTTCTCAACCAGCTTTGTCCTGTTAGCAGTACCAGCCTCCATCACTACCGGCCTGGACTTGCATCAGAGAGGACTCTTTCTCCATGAGGTAATTGGTCCGAGGTATGATGGTATGTGTCATATTTGATCGTTATAAACTTCTTATGTATGCATTTGGTTCCTTTCATTTCGGATGACTGCTTGGATCTTACACTAATCCTCTTGACCATTGTTGGGGTGATTGATGGGGCAACTTAGCAAGCCGGTATTCATGGGTTTTGGTTAGTCACCAAGGGGGGTTTGCAGAGCCATCGTCCGCTCCCACCATCTTATCACTTTTCCATCTTATATCCCGCTCATCCATCCCATTCCCCTAGTCTGGCCATTAGGATGACCTTCCAGGGTACATCTTGTCTTGTGGGAAGAAGGGGCTAAAGGCCCAGGAGGTAAAACCAGCTGGTAAAAGATAAAAGCCATAGGAAAATGAAAACCTAGAGTTGCTTCGCCCAGGGGATCCCCAAGAAGGCAATAAAAATCCTCTCGATAAGAAACTAAGGGACCCTAAAAAAAAAAAATGAAATAAATAAATGCAAGACCTAACCAAGAGGATGGGAGGTCTCATCACGAGCCGGCCCATTATGTTCATAAGTATTTAGTGGTATGACATTGCCACTATCTGGTCACCAAACCAGGGCAATGACCTTTGGTTGCATGGCCAAAGGAAGGGGGGTCTCATCATGAGCCAACCCTCTCATTTCCGCGAAGATACTAGTGGGTAACGCTGTTAGCTCTGGCCACCAAGCCAAGGCAGTGTCCTCTTCGTCAAGTCTTGTAGTAAAATGTGAATCAAGAAAGATAAGGCAATAAGGGCTTGGAAAAAATGCATCCATGACGGGTACAGCTCGCCTCCTACAAAGGCACCCACAGACAACACCAGCCCTTGGTCTGACTATGACTGGACATCCCTAAAACCATATCACCACATTACACA
>ML791413.1:508409-527303 GCA_009831015.1 Picea engelmannii
ATGCCCTTTTGACTTTCATCTCCAAGAATGGCCTTCAGATTTTGATTTGATAATTCATAACCAGCTTATTGAAGAAGGATTCAAACCATTCAAACCCAAAAATTCTTGATCTAGGCAAAAATTTGGCTATTCTGGCCATGACAACTTTCCACAACGCACTTGCCTGGAAAATCTGCTCTTGTGCTGTTGAAAGTCGCTACTTTCCACAGCTAACTAGTCAAAAATTCTGCCTTCTGCACTGGTGAAAGTGCAGATTTTTATAAAAATCGAATTGCTCAGTCATGGAGAGTTTGTTTTGCATGTTTAAATAGTCGATCGACATCTACAAATCATGAAATTTCCAACGGTACTTTCAGATATGCATTTGGAGCTCGGGAAGCAAGTCAAATTTTCCCTGCAAGATTAGGCATCTTTCCTTCAAAAATGCCGGTGCGTTTTTTAGTGCTAACAATGGGTACCTAGATCCTCCCCACAAAGGAGCTCTGGATCAAAATCTGGACCCAAAAATTATGGAAAAAAATATCTTGCTTCCTCTGGATTATTTGCAATGGTATATTCCTAACCTGGGATAAACCAATCCGGTGTGGCTTCTTTGGCCCTGCTTTCTATTCTCTATGTTCCCAAACTGGAGAAACCATGGAACACCTCTTAAATTCCTACCCCCATCCCTCATCCCTATAGGATTAAGATTCTCTTCTCTTTCACATCTCTAATTTATTGAGGAATAATTTTCCCACCATGATATGACATTGGTTAACCTTATCCTTCTCCAATCCAATCCTCAATCGAGCGAAACAAACATAATTTGGCTAAAAAAAAATCATAAGAGAAACGACTCTTTCCACCCATTGTTCTTCTTGAGGTTGGAAATTTTCCCTTTGGGAACTTCACATTATTCATTATCTTGAATTGTGCCCCCCATATTCCCCCTCCATCAATCAAAATACCTTGCCTGGAGCCTCTTCCCCCATCTCTTGGTCTCATCCTCCTAACGACTTTCTTAAACTAAACTTTGATGGCACTTCCAAAGGTAATATGGGTCCATCAATTTTTGGTGGTGCCTTTCACAATGAAACGGGTCAACTTATCTGGATATATGCCAGCTACATAGGGATTGACACCAACAATGTAACAAAGATCCAAGCATTGGAAACAAGCCTCAACATCATGATCATAAAAGGTTTTGAAATGTTGATTGTTGAGTGGGACTTCCAACTTGTCATTATCATGCTTATAAAACTCTAATATGGATCTACTCTTAGAAAAATCACCACCAATTGGTGGTTGGCTAGCACCTTGGAGCGCATCCAATATCTCCTCTCCAAGATTGAAGTGATCACCCCCTCCCATGTCAAATGGTATACCATTAAACTAGCAGATAGGGTTATCGACAATGACATCCTCAGAGAACATTATCCCCTATATTTAAAATGGAACCCAACCCCCCACTCATCCCTTCATGTTGATTTTCTCACTCTTTCTTAGGATGATCTATCCCACCTATATCTGGTGACATATATAATCTTTGATGGTGGGATCTCTCCCCGATGAGAGTCACTACATTTCATCCACAATTTACATTAATCACCCACTTGGGCACCCACCCTGATCTCTCCCCATGTGACATCACTTCACCTCCCCCCTTATCTCAATGACGTACCTCTAGTAAAACCTTATCTCCACCTCTATCCCTGCCATGCCTTGGGCTCTCTAGGATCATACATTGGTAAAATAATTCACCTTTGAGATGTGATGGATTTATCATTTTCATTCCTCCATGGGCTCATTATTATCTTAGCTCCTTTGTTTCCCCTCCTATGTTTCCCCAGGATCTCTCCCTACCCCATTTTCTCTACACTTCTTCCCTCCCACTCTTGACCATGACCCAAGGAATTTCACCTCATCGCTCCTAAGGGATCTCATCTTATCGATGTTCAGGATACTAACTCATATTAACTACATATGAATCAATACATGAATATCAAATTCAGACCCCTCCTAATATTAAAGAGAAAATTGACATGGTGGTGGCATATGTTTGAACTCTTCAAAACTTTCTTCTTGGTGAAGAGATTGTGAATAACAATAGCTCTTGAATTTTACACTCTAGCACTACACGTGTAAGGGAGTCCCAATATCTGAATACCATTGAAATCTACTGGCATATTAAGATAATGATGGGTAGATTCCTTGTAGAGAGGCACAAAGTGCACTAGGATATTCTACTACATTTCGATGGCGTGTAGTTGTAAATAAAGCTAGTGGACCATAAAATTAACTTGTTGGCAAATAAGCTAGTTGGACTGGACCTGACCAAGATGAATTTTCCTTAACCTCGGGTTCTTGTGGTTGATGACCACCCTCCTTTGGATTAATTATCTCATGATTTTTAATTTAGTTTTTTTGTTTCTCAATTTCAGAGGCACGGGAGATTTTTTCCCACCTCCTTCCAGTTTTCATTATGCTAGGAAGAATCATATCAAAATTTTATCAAACATATCAAGTTTTTCTTATTTCCTTTTTTATAGCTTCAAAACACTCATGTTTTATGCACATGTTAAAATAGACAAGTTGATGCATTGTTGTTGGTATGGTTTCCCAAGAAGAAAACCATCAACAAATATTTTGTACAATATTCTCTTAAGCTAATACAAAGTCTATGGATAATTTACCAAAAAAAGAGTTGATTGAGAAATAATTGATCTTTCACTTTACTCCATGGATATTTCTCTTTTGATGGTTTTGCCACATATATGTTGTGTCATTTGTGATCTTGTTTTTATGCTATGATCTCGTGACCATGAAATTTCAAACACTTGTTGCATAAAAATATGTAGTGTTGCATTAGAAATATGTAGAGTGGGTGAGTTGGAACTTGTGAGTGCATAAACATATGTGTAGTGGATGAATTAACACTTGTGGGTATGTGCCAACTTACATGGCACATGTAAATTTCTCCACTTATGGATCCACTCTCCATTTGTGGGCCTATTTTAGGGTAAGGGTCTTTCCTTGTATATAAAATCCATAGAAACTAAATCGTTGTAATGCAATCATCTTTTATATGTAATAGAAAGTGTTGTGTTTGTTTTCCTAAATTTTGTGTGCAGATATGATGTTGGATTTTTTTTTTGTGCAGATGTCTCATCCATCCAATGTTGCAAACCTTTGATCTAGAGGGTCCTAATCTCGTTCGCGGAGCTCACTTGTTCCACCATAAGATGAGTTTTGCGTTACTGGGGTAAAAACACTTGTTGCTATTGTTGGGAATCAATAGAGGGTGTCTCCATGGAACTTGGTTGCATCATTATGAAATATTTATAAGATCAAGGAAAAAACCCTCAAAATACAGTTTAATAAAACCTACGAAACGTTGTGCTACGGGAAATCTATGGCAGCTTTCTGGGTATGCTAAAATTGTATCAAGCGTGGGCAGATTTTGATCCAGAATACAGAGAGCTACAACTTCTCTCTACTCGTATGTGCAAGATGAAGACAAAAAGGGAGTCAGAAAGGACCTAAGCATTTGTGCAAGATGCATTTTTTCCATAACGATCGCTTATATATATATTCGTTTTCGATCATTTCATATGTATACCCTCATACCCTCATAATAAGGGTATGAGGTGGAGGATAATATTAGAGAAAACATAATAATAAGTTTTCTTTAATACTACCCCACCCTCACCCTCATTACATGCTGACCTATGTTTATGTAGGTTTGAGGAGCAATTTATGTGTTACTCAAAATTGTGTGGAAAGAGACTTCGTTTTGTTGGAGTGCAGTTTGGTGAAATAAAAATATATATAATCCTATTTTTCCATGGGTAGTTGAATTGATTCTACCATGAGTGATAGCAAAGTTAAATTATGTATATGATTCAATACTTGCTAGTGAATATTTTTTAAGGTTTTGGTTTGATTCAAAGACCCTCAAAAATTTAACGTCATGGATGAGCTGTGATCCTAAAAATTTGGCACATGGAATTATGTCGAGCACTTAATTTTTTGTTGGATTTGTTGCATAGAACATTGTTAAAGATATGACCATCTTGGATAATCTTTATCCTATGTCAGATGTATGATCTTCTCTCTCTGAGGGAAGTCGAATTGGTTTTCCCCTAAGTGACAGACATGCTAAACAAGGCCCACATCTCAATACTCATCGACAAGATCTATTGTGATCATGTTGGTTGTTTATTTTGAGGCACGTCAGAAATCATTGACCCATTCCTAACGAATTTGGAACCTCGCCATCAATGTAAACAAATGTATGATCCTTGAGAAATTAAATATTGTTGTTGTGCATAATTTATGTAGGAGCATATGAATAATATTTATAGATATGGTATGTGATAGGACAGGTGAGTGCGATGTGCCCCTAGATTTATATTTCAATTTCTCTTTCCAATTGTCATATCATAGCCCTCTTATCTCCCAAATATTTTTATTTGTATACATATAGCTTCTTTTTTAAGATCCCATAATTCTACATGATCAACTAAAAGAAAAACATCCCCAAGTAAGATAATTATGTTCACAATTGGGGCCTTGGCGTTGAGCTTCGACTATGAATTCCATAATCTCATACACCTTGAATTCATATGTACATCATATAAAATTGATTTTTTTTTTTCATAAAACAATGCAATCTGAAAATAATGCATACACCATATTTACACATTTTTCCATGTACAAAATGGGGTAACTCAAAACAAGATATTACATAAATCCTCCAGTTATGGAATAGGGATTGGCCTTGGATCCTTGCTCTTGTTTTAAAGTCATAATAACTTTGAGAATTATAATGCACTTGGGATTTCTACAATGGATTTCATTTAGTTTCTACCAGTAATAAATCACACCTTCCTGGTATCGATTATCAATAATACCATTGTTACACGTCAAAATTACTCACTTCGATGATGTCTCATTGTCATTATCGCAAGTGTCGCAGAAATCATATTGTCGTATTGTTTGTGTCACATCGCGAATGAAATCATAAGAACACTTGGGATATCCTTTTAGACTGTTTAAAAGAAATAATTATATCATTTGGGGAAGATTACAAACCTTTGCCTTGTCAAATTACCATCATAAAAGTATTTTTGGAGATCAGTGATCCCCTGCCCACTTGCAAGGAGCACTAGTGCTCCTTTCCCTCTTAGCAGGGAGTGTTGAAATGCTTTGTGGCCCACTTTGAGGGAGCGCCAATTTGATTAAGAAAATCTTGGGGACAAATCCCCCTTATCTCTAAATATAGTTGAGAAATATCCAAGTCAGTTTGGCTTGAATCCAGGTTTAAGGTTGAATATAAGGGGAGTCCCACAACTGATGAAGTAATATTCTCAACTTATCCCATGAATATCTAAGGTGATTAAGCCTCTCAAGGCCTATATAAGGACGCATTTTCATGGTGAAAGGGGGAAAATAATTAATGAAAAGTATTGTCATTTTTATTGGTGAGGCTGCTACATCTACATCTCCACTTTGTAAGAACCCTATTTTGTTCTCATTAATACATGTGTTTGTCTTGTTTCCTTCAATATTGTGTACATTTTCATGATCTTGTATTTTGGATAAATCTATATTTAAACTAATCATGGTAGAATAGGAAGTATGCTTTGTCTTCATTGTTTATTGGATTGCAAGACTCATTAAAGCACTTGGAGATCAAGGTCAACTTGGACTAAGTGAGGACAAACTTCATAAAAAGGTACTCATACTTTATTCCTATTCTCTATTGATTAGATTAGTTATGTTTAAAGGAAAGTCAATGTTCAAACTTAGCATTTTTTTGTCTTGGTCATAGGGGTCTAAGATCCAAGAGGGAATTCACCTGTCATCAAGGGAATTTTATTATAACAGGAATTAGCGACTCCACTAGGGATCGAAATTGATTTGTCTTTCCTTGGTTTTTCCCTACCCTTTTCCCACCTTTTAGATCAGTTTTACTGTTTTCTTATGATCCATTACCTTTCTCCCATCTTCACTAGCAATTTCACCAATTTTTGTGCACTGTGGGTGAGTTTTTTATTTTTTATTTTTTGAATTTTTTTTAAAGTTTATGGGAAGATAAATGACCCCTTGTAGACCATATCACAACACTGATCTATAATCAACACTCCTCTACAGTTATTTACAAAGAGTTGTAACACTCTGTTCCCTTGAGAGATAGAGCGTCGATCTCCTTCTTAGAGGAATTTTGCCCTCTTCTACTCAGATTTTCTCAGACTATTTTGTCGAAGTCTTTACCCAGACTTTGTATGGTGGCTTTTGAAGTTATTTAGGTTGATATTTGGTACTTACCACTCTTTATTTTCTTGATTGGATCTTGAAAATTTTTCATAAATGTGAAATTTCGCTTTCTGGTTGCTTGTTTTGTTGGGACAGTTTTGAGTGATTTCTCTTTCTCCCTGTCTTTTCTTGGATTCTTCTCTGCATTTTCTTGTACTTATTGAATGATTTATTGGCTTTATAATCCTTGATTGAGTTCTTGTTTGAACAATTTTATTCTTTTTTTTTCTTTTAGTTCTCATTTCTTTGAGTGCATGCTTTGTTTGAAACCTTTGTCACTTTATGTCTTTTGCATCTGCATATGACTCTTTTTTGTGATATGAAAGTAGTTATGCCTTATGAAATTCATATGAGTGAAGTTGGGCAATGACGCATGTGAAGATGTATAGTGCATAATCTCAAATCCTACACATGTAATGATTTCTTTCCTACTTGCCTCTTTTCTTTTGAATTCCTCCTTTATTTTTATAATTCTTACTCTATATAAATATTTTCCAATTTACACTTCTCTATTTTTCTGTTTATCAATTTTTTTCCTTGGCAAGGTAGAAAGAAAACAAGGTATGGATCTGAAATCTAATGATATCAAACTACAAGTGTATGGTTGTTATTTTTCTTTAAGATGCGCTTCATTGTGAAAAGTAGGAAGACTTAAGAAGACACCATAGTTTAGTAGGAAGCAGGACTATTGAATGGGAAAGTTTATCTTTCCTTAAGTTCTTCAAAGTTTGTCAAGGTTAGGGTAATTAATGATGATGCAGTGATAGTGAGATTAAAAAAGGGTATGAAATATGATGATGGAGCCAATGGAGTATGAAAAGGTAAGAAAGTAGACTATGAAAGGGTGTCAAACTTCGATGACTTATATGCATGAATTGCATGTAAGATTACTACTTAGAGACATAAATCACTTACCCAAGTTTACCTCTTTAGGATATCTGATGACCTAAGAGATGAGCAATGAGCTCTTGGCTACATGATGAAGAGAAAAAAGTTGAGGATCAATTAAAAGAGCTCATGATGTAGGACGAAAATTGTAACATCCCCAACCACCAACTAAGCGATTCCACACAAAAAATTCAAACTTTGATACCTCATAAATTAAATATTGAATTCTTTATATGAACAGAGTTAAGTGGAATTAATAACATCATGCTTGCAAAAATAAAAATTCATATATATAATTTAAAAAAAAGGATTTCATGATAGAAAACTCATAATTACACACACATAGTAATTGAAACAAGCACATGAAAGACACTTATCTCAGGAAATAAACACCAACTACATTAAAAAATTCCACATTCCTATGACATTGCTCATAATCTCAGCAGTGGGTCACCCCTACATTGGGGCTAAACTCTAATAGGGAAAAGGGAATACCAATTTGGTCTAAGTTATGATAAGCAACACAATTTCTCAGTCCAAGGTTCCCAAGTACTGCAACTAGCCTATAGTCTATCATTCCCCACATGCCTGTCCCACCCAAGGAAGTGTGCCCCTTCTCTTCTCAATAGTCCCTTGGCTTCCCAACTTCCCTTCCAAGGCTTCATTAATAAGATGGAAAAAAAGTCTTAGATCCCTGTAGTTATTTTTGAGTGCACCTAGGAACAATTCTGAGTATTTTCTCACCTAGAGAAACTACTCACAGGACTAACAACTTGCTTCTTCGACACAACAAATACATAACTTGGAGAGAAATTCCTATGGGCCTGACAAACCTCTTCTTTGACCATGGGCTTGACAAGCTGCATCTTCAACCTGCAGTCAAACTAGGTACATGTACGAATGGTAGCATGGATGGGGGGATGGTAGGAAATCCCCCGTGAATAATCCAGGAATGATGGGAAATACACCAAATACCCCTGTTATATATATGAATGTTCCTTTTTTGACACATGGAACCCAAGGGAATCCCTTCTCCCCCCTTTAGAAACTTAGGATATATAATGTTTTCTCCATATTTTAACCTTTTAGGAATATTAATATAATATTTCATTGGGATTAAGCCCCCTAGCTTAGAACTTTTTCCTAAACTCTTAGTCCCCTACCCTTTGTAGTGGATTTTATCCCCCCATCTATTTTTTTTTGTTTCTCTATAGCAGTGGTGTACTTTATTAATAATATGAGTATGAATGTTATAAGAACGTTGGCATTTATTATCTAGGCTCTTTGGCCAATTAATCATATAAGCATTCTAGCCTATAATAACTTGGATCACCAGTCTATAAAATACAACATATGTACAAGGTATCCTTGGCCATCAAGATCACACACTCAAACCATTGTGTGCAAAACTCTGGGATGTGCACACTTTTCTCTTAGTTTTCCATCCTCATGCACTTACACATGCACACAATACATTGCAACATATGTGAACTTGTTTGGTATGAGATTCTCATGCACTGACTCAATGCATGCAAATCCATAACAAAGACATTGTATCATCAACTCACCATCTTATATGTGTAATTTACATTTACATTTAAAATTTGGGTTCAACCTATGCTAGTTTTCTTGAAAAGTAAAATTCATTTCAAGTATAGGAATAATTCCAATAGAGCCATTTGTGTAAAAATATATCAAGTATACTCATACTCGAATTTGAAAAATGTACCTTTCTAGATACTATGATATGAGAAAGCAATGGATCTGATTGATATAATACCAAGAAAGGTTGAATAATGGAGGAATATTGTGTCTTGAGGACTGCCTAGATCCATTCTTCGATGCAGTCATTATTCTCTTGGTTCTCTTGTCTATCAATAGTGGTTTGTATGTCCTCCTTTTATCATGTCATGCAAATATTCTACTATTTGTTGATTAGTCTCTTGATTGCAGAAGGTATTTGATGACAAACATGTTAGAAATTCCTCATTCTCAGGGTCTTCTATGTACTTGTCATGAAATGTTGTCCATGGATTATTGATCTCGTCTAGGTCTTCTTGATGTTTCTCATGGAAGTTTTTCTCTTCAATCCATGAGAGTGCATAATTTTTTTCATGTATCATTATTAAATAAATATGTTGCTGACCTGAACCACATAATTGATTGAACTGTGATTCAGATGAAAAACGAAGGGGATTTCTGAGTGGAACCAGTACACATATTGTACTGGAAAGTCAAAGTGCCCAGGAACAAAGACATAGGGATGGTAAAGGTTAAATTGATCTATTATGTTTATGAATATGCAACATGGGAGCATGAAAAAACTATGCAGGAGGAATACCATCATTGTTTTGTCAATTTTGAAGAAGATGGAATTTTAAAAATGCAAGACTCCATTTTTGGGCAGTTAGGTTCAAGAACCATATTTTGGAATTCTTGGTCACCTATGTTGAAATACTTTATCAAAGAATGGTACATCATGATGGACTGAATGCAGTGAAGGGGGCACATTCCTTGTGTCATCATGTTGAGAATACCAAGAGATTTTGTTGGAATTATTGTCGGTGAAGTAAACAGATTATTTTTGTTTTTTATATTTATGAATATTAAATTTGTTTATGTATTTTTTCATAGTAATGTGCATCTAGGATGATGCATTATTGTAGGAGAGGGGGGATGTAACATCCCCATTATAATCCCCAATGTAATTAATTCATAATGTATATATGAATGTGGCTATGTCCAAGTGATGTAATATGAAAAATGTGTTTTCTAAATTTTAATGAATATAATGTTATACCAACTTCTAGGGATATGGGAAAAGATGGGGGTTGATTAATCCACAAAAGAGAGGGGAATACCTAGGTGTGTCTAAGAAGGTACCAAGGGGGAAATGGTGTATGGGTATTAAGCTAAACCCATATTTTTGAATTCTATTATCTTTTCAATCAACCATGCATTTTTTGTTTGAGTGTATGAGAGCCCAATCATTGAACATCTATCAGGGGGTGGGTGTCAAAGTCACATCCATAGTTATTGGAAGTATGGGGTTGCAATACAATCAACATTAGGCAAAGTGAGCAGTCAATTGTCTTGGGAAAATTGAGAGAATTTATATGGTGAGTATACACTTTTTTTCACATGCAATATTGGCATGAACAACAAGAAGAGAGTAGAAGAAAGAGCACCAGAGATAGAGCAGGAATGATGGGGGAATTATGGATCATGCTAGAAAATTATTGGAACATTTTGGAGCTAGAAATTGAATAAATAGGTTGTTAGGCCTCAAGAGTGAGCTCCTATGTGAGTTTCACTGCAACAACAAGTGTTGTTGTTTTCCTTGTAGTTTTTTTGGTAGTGAGTTTCTGTTGATTTCCCAGAAGACAGATTCCTAGTTACTTGTGCTAGAGAGACCTTGATAAATGAATGAGATTCCTAGTGTACTGAGAGAAGTGAAGGGGCACATTCCTTGGGTTGGGAAGGTCAAGAGGAAGAGAGATGGAGGAAATTTGGGATAGTTGTAGGATTATACCAGTGGGTTGTGAGATATTGAGTTGAGGGGGATGTGAGAGTCACACTTATTTTTTGGATTCCCATCCCAATCTCGGGGCTGACTTACTATTGATATTTTGAACAACAAGTCTATGGTTGGGCGGAAAGACCTTCCCAAGCATCTCGTTGCACAAGTTTTCTTTTAAAGACAAGTGTTAATATATCATATTATTTTTATTATGAGTCTTATGGTTGTGCAATTTACTTTATGAATGAGGATGTTTTTATGTGTTGTTATAGATCATTTATTGAATGCATACATGTTACTTTAGAATGTTGTAAATGAATTTAATTATGGGCATTAGAATCTAGTTAAATATGTGCATAATTTGTAGTTGGTAAGCTATGGGAAAAGAATTAGAAAGATTTTTATTTTATTGTATGTGTATTCCACATAGTAATGTTCCTAAATTAAGCTGGGGGATGTTACATCCCTTACATACAAATAAATTGGTGCACCTCTCATTAAAAATAGGATGCACAATTCTTCATGGGAATACCTTCTCTTGAGAATGAACAAGAAACTTACCAACTAGTCCTTCATATCACTGAAGACATCATGATGCATGGTATTACTGAAGTTTTTGCTAGAAGAAATGCCACTCTACTTGTTCTCTGCCCTTGATTATCCTAAATCAATTCTGAAAGCAGTTCAAAACCTCGAGATATATTTCCTATGCGGGGTTGGGGGCTTACAAAGAAAGGAGATGGGCCCTAGTTTCATGAGACAAGCTTTGCCTTACCAAAATCAAGGGTGGCATTATAATTTTATATCTAGAAATCCTCATCTCTATCCTTGGTTCCAAAACATGGTGGAAATGGCTCACCTCTCAAGAGAATATTTGGACTTGCCTCTAGCACAAAACATATTGTTCCCACATGGAGCCACATGATTTCATCAAACTTGTAGGAAACACCTTAGAAAACCATGATTTCATCAAACTCACAGGAAACACATCAGATTCACTGACTTCAATTACTATATACCTCAATTTTTTTTTTTAAATGTTTATTACCTTGTTCCTTTAAACCCTTAGTTATTCTTTGGGTCATCCTTGGAGGCTCATTTTCAATTTTCGTGACTGCGTTGAATATTGAAAGCCATTTTCATTAAATGTTTAAGTAGATAACATAGCAAATTGATCTGATGATATTTATCAAAATGTATAAGTAAACAGAGATGATAAAAGAACACTAACTCATACCTTCCCTCACATGTCACATAGTTTTGAAGAATAAACAAAATATCCCTCTTTAATGCACTCACTGGTATCCATTTGTGCCAATTCACATCCATCTCAGGATTTACATGGAATTTTTTCCATGTTGCTCCTAATGCCATTGTTCTCCTTCAATGTTAAGAAAATCATCCTTCAAACTCACTCTTTTGTTAGAAGGTGTAGAGTAATTTGGAAGAAGACTGAATAAAATGGGTGGATGGATGAAATAGGTTCAAAATTTAATTCTTTGTGGTGGAAATAATGATGGAAAATATGAATCATCTAATCAATCATCACATTTATTGATTACTAATGAGATTGGTCATGTTGATTTCCAAGAACCAATTCAAATTATGACTATGTGAGTGATCAAATTTTCAGGGATATTGGAAAATTGAGGTTATGTATACAATCATGAATTGTCATGCCATTGATTATGGATTTTTAATTTATGTGTTGAATTATGGCAAATAATCTTTTCCATGCTTTCTACATTTCATAATTCTTGTAATAAAAACAATTTAAATCCATTTACATTTGTGTTACATGTAACCAAGTTATGATTGTTTATTTCAAACTAGTGTAGGAATGATGAATGTTGATGAAGAAACTATTGTATATGATTATGAAGAAATTGATCTGAGTCTACTGGAAATGTTGAAGATCTAAATCTTCTTCAATTAAAACTTCCATATTTGAATTTCATACTTGGAAACTTGTGCAAAACTCCAAAAATTCGTTTAAGATGATCATTCTTCAAGGAAAAATGTTTGTAATATTTTCCAAATGACGTGTTTTCCTCTTCTAACAAGTCTCATAGGGTGTACCAAGTGTTCTTATGGTTTCGTCCACAATGTAACATATGCAGGACCAAAATAAAATTTTTGCGACACTTGAGACAAAAGTGCGACACTTATGATAATGATGATGGTACATTATCGAAGTGAGTAATTTTGACATGTAACACTTTCCGTTAGAATCATTTGACTGTGTCTTGGATTGGTTGTCCTAGTATAGCCATCCTTGCTCTATCCTTTGATTTGGGAGTTGGGTCCACCTTTATCGTTCTTCTTTTGTGATGGGATTGCAGAACTAAAATCCCTCTTATTCTTTCTCTTGAGCTTTTGCTTGATATTAACAACATATTAGTAAGTGGCTCCTAGTGATGAGATGTCCAGGAACTCCATATATTTTACGATGTACCTATGTAGGCCACTTTGGTACTTTAGAACCAGGTGTCGCTTAGATTCTTTAATACCCATATTTGTGCACAAAGTATGGAAGATATTGGTGTACTATGACATCGTTTGGTCTCTCTCCTAACGTAGAGTTGTCCACCCCATGTACTGGTCATCATAGTTTCCAGCAAGTTATTATTGCTCCTTGAGGGGATCAACAAAATATTCCCAAGTGGATATTGGCCCCAAAATTGCAAACTTATCTCCATCATGTTGCTCATAATAAATATCCCACCAATATCTTACATGGGGAAGGGATTTAAGGAGCGTGAATGTGATTTTTTCACTATTGGGAAAAATTTGGATAAAGATAACCCTCTAGAAGACTTAATCATTTTACAAAGTGTCAGTGTCTATATGGCCTTCAAATAAAGTAACATCAAAGGTAAATTGTACCGTAAATGAAATCGCACCTCTAAAGTAACTACTAGTTGTGTTAGATTTTTAACCGAGCATAATAAAACATAATTATGAGAGAGAAATAATGCACACACAAGAAACCATATACTTAGACACAAATTTTTCCTGGAAAACCCCTACGGGGAAAAACCATCCTAATAATAGATATATTATTAACCTTGACTTAAAACAACCAAGCCAGGCCAGGTGAGATAGCCACACCTCACCTCCAGACCACTTTACAATGGATCCTTACAAGCCTTATAAAGGCTTCTTCACATGCATTCTATGGAATACAAACCCACACGACATCAATACCGTGTGCTTGAAGTCATTTGACGAGATATAAACCACTTTGAATCATTCCCGAGTTAAGGTTAACCCTAAAAATCCCCCCTTTAAACTTGACTTGGAGATATCGCATGCATCCCCCCTATTACCTAGGTCTACTTACTGACTTTACCAGTGAGCTACTAGGGGTACATATGCCTTACCAGGTCTTACATCCATATTCCATTTTACATGCAAACAATTTATTCTCCATTTTTTTTTTCATGTGTCTAATGGTGAACACACCATCACCATCACCATCCATCGCTACATCCTTTCTCTTTTTCATGCTCCCAACTCCATTATCTTATCCTCACCATCATTAATCTCTTTATCATCCAAAGCACCCTTTCAAATTCCCTTTCTTAATCTTAAGCCGAATGATGAGGTCTCCACCACTATTGATATTCACATATCTCCATACTCTCCATTCACCATTCAAAACCTTATCCTAATCTATTAGTGACCAATATACATTGAATCAAACCTAGCTCAAATCTCATTCTCCACTACTATGGTCCTCTGATCTTTTCCACCTTGAACTTTTCCTTTTGCCTCTCTGCATAATCATTCACTTCAGGAGAGATAAGTGTGGTAAAAACCTTGAACAACCCAATATTTCCAGATCCAAAGCCAATTTTCTTGATCTCGTGCACCACATGTAATCCCTTGATGAATTTCCCAAACATGACATGCTTTCCATCAATCCACCAGGTCTATGTCTGAGAGCCTATAGTGTTAGGGTTGGCATTGGCCATGGAGATGATGTTGCAACCCATGCGCTTTTTTTAAATGTTCATTTATACAAACTTATTTCCATAGATTGAATCCCTTTCGATGCCATTTCCCTGTGTTAAATTGTCGCCATAGCACATGAATCCCGGGATTGCATAATGGAATGGAAATCCCTTTAAGTGCAGGGGCTTGCTGGAGCGACCAATGTCTCTTTCATCAGTGCATTGCGCATCAAATTTTTCAATATTCTTTGGCATAACTTTGGAGTAGAGCTCCATCAATATTTGGATGAATGGGTTGTTGTCGACTCAAAATTATATTCCTCCTCTAATGCCACCACCACGATTTTAGAGAGATTCACTTCTGCACCCTATGAGGTGATCCAGATTATTTTCGGCACAAAATAAGAGCAGAGATATAATAAAGAAATGTAAATATATATCTCGTATATCCAATAATATAACATAAATGTATTAGATATGAAACCATGAACAAAGAGATACAATAATACACAATTTTCTATTAATGAGAGAAAATGTACAAAGACTGTAAAAATACAGAGTGAAAGAATCGCTAGAATGGTGGCAACATATCTTTGAGAAGAGATGTGTCTGCTACTCACATTTGCAAGAAGATTATTTTAAAGTGAGGCTCCAAAGTAACTTTTATCATAAATAAAATCCAAAACCCTAACCCTAGAAGATGAAAAGCCAACAGTTTTGTGGACCCCGTTTTGGGTAGTTTGGTGTATCAACTTCTCGGGGGCGTAACTTTGGCATATGATCTCTGTTTGGGGAGCACAATAGCTTGTTGGAAAGGTATCATCAAGGATATTGATTTAGTAGGCTCAAGTAGAGACTTTTACTATCATTGAGAATATCGATCCAAAAAAACCTTCATTTAGGCCCTCAAAATGGCCTCGGAAGTTAAAAACTGCTAAAAATAGTAAATTACCAAAATTGCCAGAAAACTGTTTGGAGCCAGTCAGAAAAGGTGTGTAGCTACCGATATCCACCTAGATCATGAGCACACTATCCAAATCCTTCATGAACTAGGTCTCTAGAACACACTTTTTCACATCAATCTCTGGCCACACTTGTACATTGACAAGATGAATCCACATAATAGAAAATCCACACAACCGACTCACCCTAAACAAATTCAATATTTTCTTTGTATATATAGAGATCCAAAGAATAGTTCTACCTCTGCTGATTTATCATGTAAAAGAATGATCTAGGGATTCTCTCAACATGCAATAGATAATCTCTTTTCTGTCCTGGTCTTGGCTGAGCAACTCATAGATCTCGTCGAGTATGGATTCTTTGACCTTGGCGTCGACCATGTCAGCCCTCTTCTAGGAATAAAATATTCTCCAATGATGCATGCATTCTCTTTGGGGAGTCCTAGTCAGAATGAGTGAAATCTACTCTCAGTCACTTCATTGTTTCCTCTGCCAATTCCTTTTTCAAAAAATATACAGTCTAGAACAAATCTCACAGATCTATGCTTAGTAGTATTCTCTTTAGTGTATTAATGTCAATGCTAGCTACGCAACCTTCTCATATCTATACCCCATTGTTAGACAATTGGATTAGGTTAATGTATAGTTGGTTTGGATTGTTGGTTTTCATTGATGTCAACCATTAGAGAGTGATATTGTATATTGATGTCAACCCTTGGAGAATGTCCGATAGCAAATTCTAGAAGCACAAAGGTTTGGGTAATGGACCCAAGGTTGTTTAATTTATAATAGTATGCTTTTTAATATATTTGAAGGTAATACTATTCTATATGGATAGTACATGTCATTCCATTTCCAATGGTATGTGGAACATCACATAACTCCTCACAGTTAGAGAGTTATGGCCATGAGAAGTTGGAGAACCCAGGTTTGGGTAATGGACCCAAGTTTGTTTGATGGATACTGGTATGAGTTTTGATAGATTTTCAAGTAATACTATTCTATATGGATATTACATGTCATTCCATTTCTAGTGGTATGTGGAACATCACATAAATCCTCACGGTTTTCGATTTATGGCCTTACAAAGTTGGAGGACCCTCATATGTCATCTAGAAGCCCTAAAAGGTCAAAGTAGTCAAAGTGGTTTAATATATTTTATAAGGTAGATAATAAAGTGAAGTGATGATTTTACTATAATTCAAAGTGAATACAAAATAATTTATTTAAATAATAAATTTAATGGAGAAATTAGAAGTGGGTTAATCCTAAAATAAGGAAAGTGGGCAAAGTGACCTAGAAGATGTTTTTAAGGAAGCTACTTGGAGAGTATAAATAAGAGGCAAGGCTCTCTCCTCTCATATCAAACTTGATCATATTGAATATATATAGGTGAATGAGGTAACCAAAGGATATCTAAGATAAATTTCAGAGGGAAGGTGAAGAAAAGAAGGCGGGAATTCAAGGGAGGATAAATTCATTTGATGATACTTTCTAAGGTATGCTATTTACAGGTCATCTCACCAATTTAGCAATAACTTTTTTTAATAGAATACTTCAGACCATGAAATTGATATGAAATTGAGGAAACATATCCAAGTATCTGTGGTAAAAAATTCATCTTGTGGGTCATTGTATTTTTCGAGTTACACGACGTGGAAAATAGGGTTTGTGGCTAGTCCTGAAACTAGTCTAAAACAAGTATTTTGAGTAAAAACATCATAACATATTCAAAAAATATCTAAATTAAGTAAGAAATAGTTTTTTTGTTATAGTACATTATTTAGTATGATGTGTAACATTTTCAGATATATTCAACAAATATTCCGTGTGGGGCATTCTCTACAAGGTCGCTCTCTAGAATAAGACTGAATTCAGCAAGGTATGTCATTTTTTTTATAACTCCTTTTCTTAGAGGTTACAGGTAGTGACACATGGAGGAATTGCATAAAACACACTGAATAACATTGTGTATTACTTTCATATATTTATTCATTACATATACATAGTTATGATTATTTCAAGTTAGAGTTGTTGACTACTCCAAAACTAGTTATGTGAGACTAAAGAAAAGTTTGATGAAAATGCTATTCTCTTGTTGTTAAAGTTAAGGAAGGTTTGTAGGTATGTGATCATATACACCGGGTCTATTACAAAGCTACAAATCATATTTGGATGATGAAATTGATGAGGGATTTTTTTTAAGGTACATGTTGAGCACATGGTTGAGACAAGTAGTTGATACATGATTGGTACATACTTTGTGCATGGTTGGAGATAATTTTTAGTAGTATTGTTGACACATGGTTTATGGATGATGTAGAATACTTGTATTATTATTAGTTTTTGGTGATGATTATGAATTGTTGTGTTATTCTTGGTTGATGCACATATTTGAGAGTTGTCTTGGTGACTAGAAATGATTTGGTTGATAAGATTGATGAGACAGGTTGTTGTGATGGGTTGTTTGGACAAGTTGTTGTGACATTTTGTTTTGACGGGTTATTTATACAAGTTTGGTGCATGGTTGACGCACATGTTCATGGTACAGGTTGAGGTTCATGTTAGTGCATGGTTGATGCACTTGTTTATGGTAAATGTTGATTACAGGTTGTTGTTGATTAAGGTTGGTTGTCATTGATGTCAACCCTTGAAGAAAGACCCATAGCACAAAGGTTTGGGTAATGGAACAAAAAGTGTTTGATGTAAATATGACTCATTATTTTTTTTTCATGTTTGATAAGAAGTAAATATGAATGAATGCCAAAGTGGTCCCCTTATGGTGAAATCCCTCACGGAAAGACGCTTTGTGAAGTAAGAGAACCCATGCTTAATTGTGGAATAATGAGATGAATGAAAGTAAATTTCTCAGGGAAAATATCCTAGATGGATAGTTCTTGTCATTTCATTTCCGTTGGTATGTGGAACGTCACATAATTCCTCACGGTTAGAGAGTTATGGCCATGGGAAGTAGGAGACCCCAGGTTTGGGTAATGGACCCAAGTTTGTTTGATGGGTAACGGTATGAGTTATGATATATTTTTAGATAATACTATCCTATATGGATAGTACATTTCATTCCATTTCTGGTGGTATGTATAACATCACATAAATCCTCACGGTTTCAAAGTTATGGCCTTACGAAGTTGGAGGACCCTCATATGTCATCTAGAAGCCCTAAAAGGTCAAAGTAATCAAAGTGGTTTAAGAGATTTTAAAAGGTAAATAATAAAGTGAAGTGATCAGTGTATTATAATTCAAAGTGAATACA
>ML791413.1:532990-560953 GCA_009831015.1 Picea engelmannii
CAAAGGAACAGAAGAGTTTGGATTATGGTATCCAAAAGGAAAAGATCTATCACTTATGGCCTACACAGATGCAGATTGGGCAGGTTGTATTGATGACCAACGAAGCACTAGTGGAGCAGCGTTCTACTTAAGTGAGTGTTTGGTATCATGGCTAAGCAAGAAACAATCATGGGTATCTCTATCTATAGCCACGACAAAGTATATTGTAGAAGCAACATGTTGTACATAGGTTCTTTGGATGAAACAAACTTTGAAAGATATGTAGGTTGAGTATGATGAGTCCATTCCAATATATTGTGATAATATAAGTGCCATCAGTATCTCAAAAAACCTGGCGATCCACTCTAAGACTAAGCACATTCCAATCAAGTATCACTTTCTATGGGAACAGGTTGCAGAAAAGAACATCAGAGTTGAGTATGTGGGCACAAAAGAACAAGTGGTAGACATCTTTACAAAACCACTTCCATGGGAAGCCTTTCAATATCTTCACCAAAGACTTGTAATTATTTCAACTCCAAAAATGAATGCTTTTTGAATGCTTTTTAAATGCTTATACTATTTGTCTTAGATGTACACGAGGAAGCACCATAAGAGGACAATCTGTCAAGGGGAGCAGCCTCGGATGGAAGGATACCTTTGCCATTGATGACAAAGGGGGAGAGATTTATCAGAGGCATGGTTCTAGGAGGATCATATTTACCAGATGCAGAGGACAGAGGCATGGTTTCAGGGGGAGCATGAGTGATATGATTTCAGTGTTGCATCAGAGTGTTGCCATCAATGCCAAAGGGGGAGATTGTTGATTAAGGTTGGTTGTCATTAATGTCAACTCTTGAAGAAAGATGTGTAGCAAAAAGGTTTGGGTAATGGACCCAATAGTGTTTGATTTAAATATGACTCATTATTTTTTTGTTATGGTTGATAAGAAATAAATATGGATGAACTCCAAAGTGGTCCCCTTATGGTGAAAGCCCTCACGAGAAGATGTTTTTTGAAGTAAGAGAAACCATGCTTAATTGTATAATAATGAGATGAAGGAAAGTGAATTTGTTAGGGAAAATATCCTATATGGATAGTTCTTCTCATGTCATTTCTGGTGGTATGTGGAACGTCACATAATTCCTCACGGTTAGAGAGTTATGGCCATGAGAAGTTGGAGACCCCAGGTTTGGGTAATGGACCCAAGTTTGTTGGATGCGTAATGGTATGAGTTATGATATATTTTCAGACAATACTATTCTATATTTATAGTACATGTCATGCAATTTTTGTTGGTATGTAGAACGTCACATAACTCCTCACGGTTTGAGAGTTATGGCCTTACGAAGTTGGAGGACCCTCATATGTCATCTAGAAGCCCCAAAAGGTCAAAGTAATCAAAGTGGTTTAATATATATTAAAAGGTAAATAATAAAGTGAAGTGATGAGTGTGTTATAATTCAAATTGAATACAAAATAAATTATTTTAATAATAATTTTAATGGAGAAAATAGAAGTGGACCCAACCCTAAAATAAGGAAAGTGGGACCAAGTGACCTAGAAGATGTTTTTAAGGAAGCTACTTGGAGAGTATATTGAATATCTAGAGGTTTTTGAGGTATACAAATGATATCTAAGCCGAAATTCTGAGGAAAGTGAAGAAAAGAAGGCTGAAATGCAAGGAAGGATTAATTCTTTTGATGGTGCTTTCTAAGGTATGTTATTTTCATGTCATCTCACCATTTTCACTATAACTTTTTTTCTATTATGATTCAGATCCTGAAATTGCTATTAAAGTGAGAAAACATATCCAAGTATTTTTTTTTTAAATTCATCTTGTGGGTTAGTGTATTTTAGGAGTTACACTCTATGGAAAATAGGGTTTGTGGACAGTCCTGAAACTAGTCAAAATCAGGTGTTTCAGGTGAAAACGTCATAACTTCTTCATAACAGATCCAAATTTAGTGAGACAAATTATGTTGGTTAGGGTACAATATGGAGTATGCTTTGTAACAGTTTTAGATCATTTCATCAAATATTTTGTGTGGGGCACTCTCTAGAAGGTCTCTCTCTAGAATAAGTCAGAATTCAGCAAGGTATGCCATTTTTGCTATAACTCATTTTCTCAGAGGTTCCAAGTAGTGCCACTTAGAGGAATTGTACAAAACACACTGAATAACATTGTGTATCAGTTTCAAATATTTATACATTACAGGTTCAAATTTATGATTACTTCAAGTTAGGGTTGTTGACTTATCCAAAACTAGGCATGTGAGACTAAAGAAAAGTTTGATGAAAATGCTAGTCTCTTGTTTTTAAAGTTAAGGAAGGTTTGCAGAAATGTGATCATATACACCAGGTCTATTACAGAGCTACAAATCAGATTTGGATGATGAAATTAATGATGGATTTTGGTTGAGGTACATGTTGAGTACATGGTTGAGACAAGTAGTTGATGAGTTGGTGCACATACATGAAGTGTATAGTTGATGATGTTCGTACATATTGATGAGTCATAGTTGATGAGCAGTTGACACATGATTGGTACATACTTGTCACATGGTTGGATGCACTTGTTTATGGTACAGGTTGATTATAGGTTGGTGCATGGTTGATGCACTTGTTTGTTGTACAGGTTGATATATGGTTGATGCATGGTTCATATTTATTGGTACAGGTTTATAGCAGTATATCTCACAGTGATAATGTGACAATGGTTCCATCATTCTACTTCTACTTCAGGGTGGTAGGACGAGACAAGGATAGGTGGTTGTAGCCACCTTCTAGTTGTAGCCGTAGAACATTGGGGGTTGTAGCCTCCTTCTGGTTGTAGCCAGAGATTTGGGGAGTTGGAGCTTCCCTCAGGTTGTAGCTTGAGAAACTAGGGGGTTGGATCCTCCTTCCAGTTGCAGGTAGAAAACAGAGGAAGCTGGTGCTTCCAATGAATGTAATTCTTCAAGACATATAAGAAAAAGAATTCCGTGATTTTCTCCCGATTTGGGTTTCCACGTAAAACACTGGTGTACTGTGTATGTGTGTGATTGTTTATTTATTATTTCTCATTATTGGATAATAATTCTACATTGATATAACATTTGAAGAAAAATGATTATAATTACATTATTACTGATTCACCCCCCCTCTCAGTAATCGAACAGTTGTTTGGTACAAGTTGGTGCATGGTTGATGCACTTGTTTATGGTATAGGTTGAGGTACAGGTTGATGCATGGTTCAGTTTATTGGTACATGTTATTTGATGCAAGTTGATTGGTACAAGTTTACAATAGTATATCTCATAGTGATAGTGTGATAGTGGTTCCATCATTTTACTTATACGTTAGAAATTTAGGACAGGGAAAGGACGGGTGGGTGTAGCCACCTTTCGGTTGTAGGTGGAGAACATAGGGGGTTGTAGCCTCCTTCTAGTTGTAGCTAGAGAATTGAGGAGATGGAGCTTCCCTCCGGTTGTAGCCTGAAAAACTAGGGGGTTGGAGCCTCCTTCCAGTTGCAACTGGAAAAAAAAGGAAGTTGGTTCTTCCAATGAATGTAATTTTTCAAGACATATAAGAAAAATAATTATCTAGTTTTCTCTCGATTTGGGTTTTCACGTAAACCACTGGTGTACTGTGTATGTGTATGATTGTTCATTTGTTTATTTCTTATTTACTCTATAGTTAAAAAGGATTGAATTTCTCTATTATTGATTCACCCCCTCTCTCAGTAATCCAACAGTTGCTTTATCATGTAAAAGAACGATATAGGGATTCTCTCAATATGCAATAGATAATCTCTTCACCCTCCTCGTCTTGGTTGGACGACTCAAAGATCACGTTGACTATGGATTCTGTGACCTCGGTGTCAAACATGTCGACCCTCTTCTAGGAATAAAACCTTCTCTAATGGTTTATGCGTTCTTCTTGGGGAGTCCCAATTAGAATGAGTGAAAGCTACTCTCAACCACTTTGTTGTTTCCTCAATTCCTTTTTCAACAAATCTACACTCTAGAAAAACTATCATAGATTTATGCTTAGTAGTATACTCTTCAGTGTATTAATGTCAATTCAAGCTACGTAACCTTATCATATCTATACCCCTTCTCTAATACTAGTTGTTAGATTTTTAACCCAGCATAATAAAACATAGTTGTGAGAGAGAAATAATACACACATAAGAAAATATATACTTAGACACAAAATTGTCCCAGAAAACCCCTATGGGTAAAAACCATCCTAATAATAGATCTATTATTAACCTTTACCTAAACTGGCCAAGCCAAGCCAAATGAGCTAGCCACACCTCACCTCTGGGACACTTTACAATGGAGCCTTACAAGCCTTATAAAGGCTTCTTCACATGCATTCTATGACATACAAATCCATGTGCCATTAATACCATGTTCCTGAAACCATTTGCTGAGACCTAAACCACATTGACTCATTCTCGAGTCAACGTTAACCCTAACAAGTTGAAGCTACCTTTGTTGTCGTTGGAAACTGTCAAAGGATCCAGGTGAAATTATCCATCATCTCATTCCTTTATCGTGTAAGGGATTCCCCAAGAAATAGTTTGATAGGATATCATGCTCCATCTTCTCTCTTTTATTCTACCATGGGAGGATACCTCGAATAGAGGGAGTTTTCTTCCCCAAGCTCAACCAGTTCTAGACCCAACTCTTGATAGACTGACCTTGTTGGGGACATGCATAGAGAAACAATTAAGTGTATATTGTTATGATACCAGTGATATTGATTATATTGAGAACGAAATGAAGGTAGAGATATAAAAAGGAAACACACGGATATATTTCAAGATAAATAGTAGTATAGTCAAACTCATATTCTATTAATGACTATGTATAAATCAAAAGACTATAAAATGTAGAGCATACAAGCTATCTAGAATGGTGGCAACTTATCCTTGAAAAGAGAGATGTGTTGGCTACACTCATTTGCAAGAAATTGATTAGAAATAGATCGTATAGGAATTTAAACATAAAGCATAAATGAGAAAACCCTAAAAAATACAAAACGATATCCCTAGAAGATGAAACACCAAAAGGTTTGTGGGCCGCAGTGTGGTAAGTTGATATGTCAACTTCCAAAGGGCACAACATTTTCATACGATCTCCATTTGGGGTTCTTTGTATACCATCGAAAAGTTCTAGCCAAGAAGTACACATTCCATATGGCATAACATCTTCCTAAACTTACATGATAGGTGCTATCATGCGAAAAATACTTCATTTAGGTCCTCAAAATGGCCCTAGAAGTTTGGGACCCGAACAAATATAGAAAACTTACCAAGATGCGGAACTATTATGAATTAGTGGAAGAGGTGCGTGGCCACCAATATCCACCTAATTCACACAAATAAATTCCCCCCCTCATGGGATGCATAAGGCTTTGGAAATTTTTCCGCAAGGAAAAACCATGAAGAAATATATTTCCCATGATGAGGTAGGAAAGACCAACAATTCCTTTGAATCTATTTACCATGATGAGGTAGGAAAGGAAAACAATCCTAAGAATGAAAATCAAATAGGGGTAAAACCCATAGAATAATATGAATCTAAAGACAAGGCTAAACGACATAAAACCATGAACTAGAACTCCTTGACCCTCATAGATGGAGAAGACAATATGATGAAGGACACCCGAGAAAAATGTGACTCAGATGAAGGAGACAAAACAAATCCTAGTTACTTTGACCTAAAATCTATTAAAATGGCCTATAGGTTTCAAGAGTTGAATTTTATCCATAAGTAGCAAGTTAAAATCCTAAGTCACACCCTCTTATGAATCGACATTCTAAGATATGAAACATCAAAAGGTAATCCCTTGTCCCTTCTCTGGGAAATAAATACCACTCATACTCAAATCAATCTAAACACCCCAAGGAGGAAAAATATAGGGTTTTAATAAGAAATAAGCAGGTTCTCTAAGAACTGGGCGATCTTCTGGTCAACTCGAGTTGTATTTCCTTGGTGATGGAGATATTTCCACTCATCCCCCATACCCTCCCATATCCCATGAGCATAGTCTCTTGGAAAATATGAGGCCTTAATGATAAAACAAAGTACAAAATTCTCAAGTAGAAAATTATCAATGAAAAACCAATTGTAGTTATGTTGTAGTTATGATACAGGAAATGAAATGCCCTAATAATTTTCTTCAAACCCTTTCCCCTTGCATCTGAAAGGGATCCCAATCCATAACTCTATATGCATAGGGTGTTGGAGGCGGTATGGTATTCCTTTGGAGACCAACAAAAAACACCCTATTGAACTTCTTCACCACTAATCATTATCTTTCGCCCTGCTTTAAACTTGTAGGCTCCTCTGAATTTGGATTTATCACTAATGTATATGGCCCTAATCATATTTTGAGCAATATCCCTTTCCTCAAATCCATCTAGAATGAATTATTTGTTGTTCCAAGATGTGTTCTAGCACAAAAATTATTGTGCCACAAGAAGCCACATGATGTCAATAGACTCACATGAAACAACTTAGAATCTCTAATCTTGAACACATATTGGTACAACAAAGACCTCATCCAAAAATAATGTTTATGGGAAGTGTGTGATGGAATGCATGCCCTCTTCTATGATGATTCTTAGAAGAAATGATCTCCTCTTCATTCCAATGTTGAACTTCACAAGCTCAAATATCACATGATAGACAATAATAGACATTGGCTTCCTCCCAATCCTGAAGACCTATGGTGATATTGGATTCCCAAAGAGTGATGGAAACCCCTCCCCTGACAAATGAATTGGGATGTCCTTTGGAAAGACCTATCGAATAGGAAAATAAATATTCGGGTTGGAAAGGACAAACTTCGATGGGGATATAGACCAACATGCTACTTTATTCTCAAGGAATATTTCCACCTTGCGACGGGTACCTAGCTCCTCCCCACACAAGACCTCTAGATCAATATTTGGACCCAAAAATTATGGCAAAAAATATATTTCTTCATTTGTCTTATTTGCAATGGTAAATTCCTAACCTGGGATAAACCAATCTAGTGTGGCTTCTCTGGCCCTTCTTTTTGTCCTCTATGTTACCAAACTAGAGAATACATGGACCACCTCTTAAATTCCTACCCCCATCCCTCATCCCTATAGGATCATGATTATCTTCTCTATCACACATCTGATTGACTGAGAAATAGTCTACCTACCACGATAGAAAATTGGTTATCCTGAGCCTTCTCCAAACCAATCGTCAATTGGGCAAAAGAAACATAATTTGGATAAAAACCAAAATCATAAGAGAAACCACTCTTTCCACCCATTGTTCTTCCCAGGATTGGAAATTTTCCCCTTTGGAGCATCACATTCTTAAATATCTTGAATTATTCCGCACATATTCCCCCTCCATCAATCAAAATACCTCACCTAGAGCCTCTTCCCCCATCTCTTGGTCTCCTCCTCCTAACGAATTTATTAAACTAAAACTTGATGGCACTTCCAAACACAGTCTGGGCCCATCAATTTTTGGTGGTGCCTTTCACAATGAAACATGTCAACTTATGTGGATATATTCCATCTACATAGGGATTGACACCAATAATGCAAAAAATGTCCAAGCATTGGAAACAAGCCTCAACATCACGATCATAAAAGGTTTTAAAATGCTAATTGTTGAGGGTGACTCCCAACTCATCATTATCATGCTTATAAACCTCTAATGTGGATCTATTCTTAAATAAATCACCACTAGTTGGTGGTTGGCTAGAACCTTTGATCTCATCCAATCTCTCCTCTCCAAGATTGATGTGATCACCCCCTCCCATGTCAAATGGTCTACCATTAAACTAGCATATAGGGTTTTCGACAAGGGCATCCTAGAAGAATATTATCCCTTAGATTTAAAATGGAACCCAACCCCCCACTTATAGGTTCATGTTGATTGTCTCGCTCTTTCTTAGGCCGATCTATCCCACCTATATCGGGTGACACAAATAAGATTTGATGGTGGGATCGCTCCCCAAGGACAGTCACCACATGTCACCCACGCTTTACATTAATCACCCACCTAGGAACCCACCCTGATCTCTCCCCATGTGACATCATTTCACCTCCCGCCTTTGCTCAATGACCTACCTCTAGTACAAACTTTTCTCCACCTCTATCCTTTCCATCTCTTGGGCTCTCTACGATTATACAGTTACAACTATGACCCTTGCTACAATGATCATGGATTATCATTGGTAAAGTACTTCACCTTTGAGATGGGATGGCTTTATCATTTCCATTCATCCATGGGATCCTTATTATCTTAGCTCCTTTGTTTCCCCTCTTATGTTTCCATGGGATCTCTCACTGACCCATTTTCTCTACACTTCTTCCCTCCCACTCTCGACCATGACCCAAGGCATCTCACCTCATCACTCCTAAGGGAGCTCATCTTGTTGATCTTTAGGATACTGACTCATATCAACTACATATGAATCAATAAAAGAATATAAAATTCATACCTGTTCTAATATTAGAGAGAAAATTGAGCTGGTGGTGGAAGATGTCCGAACCCTTCAACTGTTTCTTCTTGATGAAGAGATTATGAATAACACTAGCTCTTGGATTCTTCATCCTAGCATTACGCGTGCAAGGGAGTCCCGGTATATGAATACCATTGACATATATTGGCATAGTAATATTATGATGGGTAGAAACCTTGTATAGAGGCACAAAGTGCACCCAGATATTCTACTATATTTTGATGACAAGTAGTAGTAGATAAAGTTGGTGGACCATAAAATTAAGCTATTGGTAGAGAAGCTAGTTGTACTAGACCTGATCAAGATGGATTTCCCTCAACCTCGGTTTCTTGTGGTTGATGAACATCATCCTTTGGATTAATTATCTCAAGGATTATATTTTAGTTTTTTTGTTCCTCTATTTCAGAGGCATGGGAGATTTTGTCCCACCTCCTTCCAATTTTCATTATGCTAGGAAGAATCATATCAAACTTTTATCAAACATATCTAGTTTTTGTTATTTCCTTTTTTATAGCTTCAAAAAACTCAGGTTTTATACACATGTTAAAATAAACAAGCTGATGCATTGTTGTTGGTCTGGTTTCCCAAGTCAAAAACCAACAACAAAATTTTCATACAATATTATCTTAAGCTAATACAAAGTATATGGATCATTTACAAAAAAAAGAGTTGAATGAGAAATAATTGATCTTTCACTTTACTCCAAGGATATTTCTCTTTTGGTGGTTTTACCACATATATGTTGTGTCATTTGTGAGATTCTTGTTCTTATATGATCTTGTGAACATGAAATTTCAAACACTCATTGCATAAAAAAATGTAGTGTTGCATTAAAAATATGTAGAGTGGGTGAGTTGGAACTTGTGAGTGCATAAAAATATGTTGAGTGGATGAGTTAACACTTGTGGGTATGTTCTAAATTACATGGCACATGTAATTTTCTCCACTTATGGACCCACTCTCCATTTGTGGGCTTAGTTTAGGGTAAGGGTCTTTCCTTACTTGTATAGAAAATTGATAGAAACTAAATTGTGGTAATGTAATCATCTTTTATATGTAATAGAAAGTCATGTGTTTGTTGTCCTAAATTTTGTGTACAGATACGATTTTGGAGTTATTTTGTTGTTGATTTATTATTTTGTGTGCTCAGAAAATAATTTTTTTGCACTAGATATAACACTAGTTGTTAATGTGCTAAATGTTTGACTTGCAGTATCTATACTATTAAGTGTTTACCTATTGGTTTTGTTGATTGTAGAGCTGAAATTTTTATAGTTATTTCTAGAATAATCTAATTGAACATTAGGGTTGAATCTTCTATGGTCCAACTATAAGGTCATATGAGGAAATAATTTTAACATGGCTTCAGAGTGGCAATGATGAAAATTTATATTTATTTCATGGAGAATTCAAGTATCGATGAGATAAAGCTAAGAGCAAAGAAATTTAGTGGGTTTGATTGCTACAAAAATGTAGTGATTACTGCTAATCCATGCTTGTGAGAGGCATGAAGACCTGTAAAGTTTGTAAGTGTCCATGAAAGGATTGATATGAACCTTTATGAAGCTATCGATTTCAGTTGATCTATTTGATTCAAAAGGATGGAAAAATGGTTAACTTGTTCATTCTTAAACAATCTGACCTATTGAAGGGAGCTTGTAACTTCACCCATTGGAAGTACAAGTTACAACACACATATTGATACATAAAGTGGTCTTGTGCCCCATCATAATACATCATGTGAGATATCATTATTTGTTATTCCATCTTATTTGGATAATGAGATTACCCACCAATCTTAGTGTCTTGTGTGTTTAAAATTTATCTTGCATTATTGATCTCTTGGATAACCATTATGGAAATTTTAATTGTAGGGAATAGGTTATGTAAAGTTATGTTCTAACATTGGTAATAGAAATTTTATTTTGAAGTTAATTTTTAAAACCATAGTGGTCATAGATGAAATATTTCAATTCCTTCCATGTTCAAAATAGAGTTGACACATGGCGCACAAACACACACACAAAGAACCAACATAGATCCATATTAATTTTCGATATATCATGCACAAAGAAGGATACAATACCTTGTTGTTTGCACCTTAATGGATTTGATCCCTCTCAATACATGATAGATCTAGAGTTAAGTGTTGGGTATGTGTGATATTCTTTGCATGATATTCTAGAGTTAAGTGTTGGGTATTCCTTGCGTCGGGCGCTTCCTAGGGGGGTCCCAGGGGGGGGCAGGTATGCCCCCCCCGGTTACGCATAGCGTTCGGCACCGGGCGGTATCCCGGGGCCGACGGGGTTCGGGGCAGCGCCCCGAGTACGCGCAACGTTCGGGGCAATTCCCCCAAAAAAATTTTTGGGCGGTTTTTTGCTATTTTTAGCGGATTTTGCTATTTTTAGCTGATTTGTAAATTAATCCCGGATTAAGGGATTAGGGTTTTGGTATATACAAAATACCTAAAAAAATTGTATATATTGTATGGCGAATGGTGAAATTCGATATAATGAAAAAGAAAGGTTTTCCCGGTTGAGGGTTTCCGGTAAAGATCTCTGTGTATTATGTGTATGAGCCATTGATTAATTTATGTATTGCTTAAGAATATATATGCATTGCTTTAATTCGCAGGTTTAAAACTTACATTAAGATGGGGACATGCATAGAGAAACGATGAAGTGTATATTGTTATGATACCACTGATATTGATTATATTGAGAATGAAATGAAGGTAGAGATATAAAATGGAAACACACGGATATATATCAAGAAACATAGTAGTATAGTTAAACTCATATTCTATTAATGACTGTGTATAAATCAAAAGACTATAAAATGTAGAGAACACAAGCTATCTAGAATGGTGGAAGCTTATCCCTGAAGAGAGAGATGTGGTTGCTACACACATTTGCAAGAAGTTGATTAGAAATATATCATATAGGAATTTAAGCATAAAGCATAAATGAGAAAACCCTAAAGAATACAAAACGTTATCCCTAGAAGATGAAACACCAAAAGGTTTGTGGGCCGCAGTGTGGTAAGTTGATATGTCAACTTCCCAAGGGCACAAGGTTTTCATACGATCTCCATTTGGTGTGCTTTGTATACCATCAAAAAGTTCTAGCCAAGAAGCACACATTCCATATGGCATAACATCTTCCTAAAATTACATGATAGGTGCTATCGTGTGAAAAATACTTGATTTAGGGCCTCAAAATGGCCCTAGAAGTTTGGGACCCGAACAAATATAGAAAACTTACCAAGATGTGGAACTATTATGAATTAGTGGAAGAGGTGGGTGGCCACCAATATCCACCTAATTCACACAAATAGATTCCCCCCCTCATGGGATGCATAAGGCCTTGGAAAATTTTCCACAAGGAAAAACCATGAAGAAATATATTTGCCATGATGAGGTAGCAAAGACCAACAATTCCTTTGAATCTATTTACCATAATGAGGTAGGAAAGGAAAACAATCCTAATAATGAAAATCAAATAGGGGTAAAACCCATAGAATAATATGAATCTAAAGACAAGGCTAAACGACGTAAAACCATGAACTAGAAATCCTTGACCCTCATCGATTGAGAAGACGATATGATGAAGGACACCCCAAAAAAATGTGACTCAAATGAAGGAGACAAAACAAATCCTAGTTACTTTGACTTAAAATCTATTACAATGGCCTATAGGTTTCAAGAGTTGAATTTTTTCCATAAGTAGCAATTTAAAATCCTAAGTCACACCCTCTTATGAATCCACATTCTAAGATATGAAACATCAAAAGTTAATCCCTTGTCCCTTCTCTGGGAAATAAATGCCACTCATCCTCAAATCAATCTAAACACCCCAAGGAGGAAAAATATAGGGTTTTAATAAGAAATAAGCAGGTTCTCTAAGAACTGGGCGATCTTCTGGTCAACTCAAGTTGTATTTCCTTGATGATGGAGATATTTCCACTCAGCCCCCCCACCCCCCCATATCCCATGAACATAGTCTCTTGGAAAATATGAGGCCTTAATGATAAAACAAAGTACAAGCTTCTCAAGTAGAAAATTATCAATGAAAAACCAATAGTAGTTATGTTGTAGTTATGTTACAGGAAATGAAATGCCCTAATAATTTCCTTCAAACCCTTTCCCCTTGCATCTAGAAGGGATCCCAATCCATAACTCCATATGCATAGGGTTTTGGAGGCGGTATGGTCTTCCTCTGGAGACCAACAAAAAACACCCTATTAAGCTTCTTCACCACTAATCATTATCTTTCGCCCTGCTTTAAACTTCTTGGCTCCTTTGAAATTGGATTTATCACTAATGTATATGGCCCTAATCGTATTTTTAGCAATATCATTTTCTTCAAATCCATCTAGAATGAAGTATTTGTTGTTCCAAGATGTGTTCTAGCACAAAAATTATTGTGCCACACGAAGCCACATGATGTCAATAGACTCACATGAAACACCTCAGAATCTCTAATCTTGAACACATATTGGAACAACAAATACCTCATCCAAAAATAATGTTTATGGGAAGTGTGTGATGGAACTCGTGCCCTCTTCTATGATGATTCTTAGAATAAATTATCTCCCCTTGATTCCAATGTTGAACTTCACTAGCTCAAATATCACATGATAGCCAATAATAGACATTGGCTTCCTCCCAATCTCGAAGAGCGATGGAAACCCCTCCCCCATCAAATGAATTGGGATGTCCTTTGGAAATACCAATCGAATAGGAAAATAAATATTCGGGTTGGAAAGGACAAACTTCGATGGGGATATATATCAACATGCTACTTTATGCTCGAGGAATATTTCCGCCTTGCGACGGGTACCTAGCTCCTCCACACAGAAGACCTCTAGATGAAAATTTGGACCAAAAAATTATGGGAAAAAATATATTTCTTCCTCTGTCTTATTTGCAATGGTAAATTCCTAACCCGGGATAAACCAATCCTGTGTGGCTTCTCTGGCCCTACTTTTTGTCCTCTATGTTCCCAAACTAGAGAATACATGGACCACCTCTTAAATTCCTACCCCCATCCCTCATCCCTATAGGATCATGATTATATTCTCTTTCACACCTTTGATTGACTAAGAAATAGTCTGCCTACCACGATAGAAAATTTGCTATCCTTAGCCTTCTCCAATCCAATCCTCAATCGGGTGAAACAAACATAATTTGGATAAAAACAAAGTCATAAGAGAAACCACTCTTTCCACCCATTGTTATTCTCAAGATTGGAAATTTTCCCCTTTGGAGCTTCACATTCTTCAATATCTTGAATTATGCCCCACATATTTCCCCTCCATCAATCAAAATACCTCAACTAGAGCCTCTTCCCCCAATTCTTGGTCTCCTCCTCCTAACGACTTTCTTAAACTAAAATTTGATGGCACTTCCAAATGCAGTCAGGGCCCATCAATTTTTGGTGGTGCCTTTCACAATGAAACATGTCAACTTATGTGAATATATTCCATCTACATAGGGATTGACACCAATAATGCAAAAAATGTCCAAGCATTGGAAACAAGCCTCAACAACATGATCATAAAAGGTTTTAAAATGCTAATTGTTGAGGGGGACTCCCAACTCGTCATTATCATGCTTATAAACCTCTAATGTGGATCTATTCTTAAATAAATCACCACTAGTTGGTGGTTGGCTAGAACCTTTGAGCTCATCCAATCTCTCCTCTCCAAGATTGATGTGATCACCCCCTCCCATGTCAAATGGTCTACCATTAGACTAGCATGTATGGTTTTCAACAAGGGCATCCTTAGAGAACATTATCCCCTATATTTAAAATGGAACCCAACCCCCTAGTTATCTGTTGATGTTGATTGTCTCACTCTTTCTTAGGCTGATCTATCCCACCTATATCGGGTGACACAAATAGGATTTGATGGTGGGATCGCTCCCCAATGAGAGTCACCACATGTCACCCACGATTTACATTAATCACCCATCTAGGAAACCACCCTGATCTCTCCCCATGTGACATCATTTCACCTCCCGCCTTAGCTCAATGACCTACCTCTAGTACAAACTTATCTCCACCTCTATCATTTCCATTTCTTGGGCTCTCTAGGCTTATACATTTACAAATATGACCCCTTCTACAATGATCATGGATTCTCATTGGTAAAGTACTTCACCTTTGAGATAGGATGGCTTTATCATTTCCATTCATCAATGGGATACTTATTATCTTAGTTCCTTTGTTTCCCCTCCTATGTTTCCATGGGATCTTTACTTGCCCCATTTTCTCTACACTTCTTCCCTCCCACTCTCGACCATGACCCAAGGAATCTCACCTCATCGCTCCTAAGGGAGCTCATCTCGTTGATCTTTAGGATACTGACTCATATCAACTACATATGAATCAATAAACGAATATAAAATTCATACCCGTTCTAATATTAGAAAGAAAATTGAGCTGGTGGTGGCAGATGTCCGAACCCTTCAACACTTTCTTCTTGATGGAGAGATTGTGAAAAACACTAGCTCTTGGATTCTTCATCCTAGCATTACACATGCAAGGGAGTCTCGGTATCTGAATACCATTGAAATCTATTGGCATATTAATATTATGATGGGTAGAGTCCTTGTAGAGAGGCACAAAGTGCACCCAGATATTCTACTACAGTTCGATGACAAGTAGAAGTAGATAAAGTTGGTAGACCATAAAATTAATCTATTGGTAGAGAAGCTAGTTGTACTAGACCAGACCAAGATGGATTTCCCTCAACCTCTGGTTCTTGTGGCCGATGAACACCATCCTTTGGATTAATTCTCTCATGATTTTTATTTTAGGTTTTTTGTTTCTCAATTTCAGAGGCATGGGAGATTTTGTCCCACCTCCTTCCAATTTTCATTATGCTAGGAGGAATCATATCAAACTTTTATCAAACATATCTAGTTTTTGTTATTTCCTTTTTTATAGCTTCAAAAAACTCAAGTTTTATACACATGTTAAAATAAACAAGCTGATGCATTGTTGTTGGTATGGTTTCCCAAGTGGAAAACCAACAACAAAGTTTTCACACAATATTATCTTAAGCTAATACAAAGTATATGGATCATTTACAAAAAAAAGAGTTGATTGAGAAATAATTGATCTTTCACTTTACTCCATGGATATTTCTCTTTTGGTGGTTTTACCACATATATGTTGTGTCATTTGTGAGCTTCTTGTTATTATATGATCTCCTGAACATGAAATTTCAAACACTCGTTGCATAAAAAAATGTAGTGTTGCCTTAAAAGTATGTAGAGTGGGTGAGTTGGAACTTGTGAGTGCACAAAAATATGTGCAGTGGATGAGTTAACACTTGTGGGTATGTGCCAACTTATATGGCACATGTAAAGTGCTCCACTTATGGACCTGCTCTCCATTTGTGGGCTTAGTTTAGGGTAATGGTCTTTCCTTACTTGTATAGATCAACATGCTACTTTATGCTCAAGGAATATTTCCACCTCGCAACGGGTACCTAGATCCTCCACACACAAGACCTCTAGATCAAAATTTGGACCCAAAAATTATGGCAAAAAATATACTTCTTCCTCTGTCTTATTTGCAATGTTAAATTCCTAACCTGAGATAAACCAATCTGGTGTGGCTTCTCTGTCCCTGCATTTTGTCCTCTATGTTCCCAAACTAGAGAATACATGGACCACCTCTTAAATTCCTACCCCCATCCCTCAACCCTATAGTATCATGATTATCTTCTCTTTCACACATCTGATTGACTGAGAAATAGTCTGCCTACCACGATAGAAAATTGGCTATCCTTAGCCTTCTCCAATCCAATCCTCAATCGGGTGAAACAAACATAATTTGGATAAAAACAAAATCATAAGAGAAACCACTCTTTCCACCCATTGTTCTTCTTAGGATTGGAAATTTTCCCCTTTGGAGTTTCACATTCTTCAATATCTTCAATTATGCCCCCCATATTCCCCCTCGATCAATCAAAATACCTCGCCTAGAGCCTCTTCCCCCATCTCTTGGTCTCCTCCTCCTAACGACCTTCTTAAACTAAAATTTTATGGCACTTCCAAATGCAATCTGGGCCCATCAATTATTGGTGGTACCTTTCACAATGAAACATGTCAACTCATGTAGATATATTCCATCTACATAGGGATTGACACCAACAATGAAAAAAATGTCCAAGCATTGGAAAAAAGCCTCAACATCATGATCATAAAAGGTTTTGAAATGCTAATTTTTGAGGGGGACTCCCAACTTGTCATTATCATGCTTATAAACCTCTAATGTGGATCTATTCTTAAATAAATCACCACTTGTTGGTGGTTGGGTAGAACCTTTGAGCTCATCCAATCTCTCCTCTCCAAGATTGACGTGATCACCCCCTCCCATGTCAAATGGTCTACCATTAAACTAGCATATATGGTTTTCGACAAGGGCATCCTTAGAGGACATTATCCCCTAGAATTAAAATGGAACCCAACCCCCCACTTATCCATTCATGTTGATTGTGTCTCTCTTTATTAGGTTGATCTATCCCACCTATATCAGGTGACACAAATAAGATTTGATGGTGGGATCACTCCCCAAGGAGAGTCACCACATGTCACCCACACTTTACATTAATCACCCACCTAGAAACCCACCCTGATCTCTCCCCATGTGACATCATTTCACCTCCTACCTTAGCTCAATGACCTACCTCTAGTACAAACTTATCTCCACCTCTATCCTTTCCATCTCTTGGGCTCTCTAGTATTATACATTTACAACTATGACCCCTGCTACAATGATCATGGATTCTCATTGGTAAAGTACTTCACCTTTGAGATGGGATGGCTTTATCATTTCCATTCATCCATGGGATCCTTATTATCTTAGCTCCTTTTTTTCCCCTCCCATGTTTCCATGGGATCTCTCCCTACCCCATTTTCTCTACACTTCTTCCCTCCCACTCTCGACCATGACCCAAGCCATCTCACCTCATCGCTCCTAAGGGAGATCATCTCGTTGATCTTTAGGATACTGAATCATATCAACTACATATGAATCAATAAACGAATATCAAATTCATACCCCTTCTAATACTAGAGAAAAAATTGACCTGGTGGTGGCAGATGTCCGAACCCTTTAACACTTTCTTCTTGATGAAGAGATTGTGAATAACACTGGCTCTTGGATTCTTCATCCTAGCATTATGTGTGCAAGTGAATCTAGGTATATGAATACCATTGACATCTATTGGCATATTAATATTATGATGGGTAGAGTCCTTGTAGAGAGGCACAAGGTGCACCCAAATATTCTACTACAGTTCAATGACAAGTAGTAGTAGATAAAGTTGGTGGACCAAAAAATTAAGCTATTGGTAGAGAAGCTAGTTGTACTAGACCTGACCAAGATGGATTTCCCTCAACCTCGGGTTCTTTTGGCCGATGAACACCATCCTTTGGATTAATTCTCTCATGATTTTTATTTTAATTTTTTTGTTTCTCAATTTCATAGGCATGGGAGATTTTGTCCCACCTCCTTCCAATTTTTATTATGCTAGGAAGAATCATTTCAAACTTTTATCAAAATATCTAGTTTTTGTTATTTTCTTTTTTATAGCTTCAAGAAACTCAGGTTTTATACACATGTTAAAATAAACAAGCTGATGCATTGTTGTTGGTCGAGTTTCCCAAGTGGGAAACCAACAACAAATTTTTCATACAATATTATCTTAAGCTAATGCAAAGTATATGGATCATTTACAAAAAAAAGAGTTTATTGTTAAATAATTGATCTTTCACTTTACTCCATGGATATTTCTCTTTTGGTGGTTTTACGACATATATGTTGTGTCATTTGTGAGCTTCTTGTTATTATATGATCTCGTGAACATGAAATTTCAAACACTCGTTGCATAAAAAAATGTAGTGTTGCATTAAAAATATGTAGAATGGGTGAGTTGGAACTTGTGAGTGCATAAAAATATGTGCAGTGGATGAGTTAACACTTGTGGGTATGTGCCAACTTACATGGCACATGTAAAGTGCTCCACTTATGGACCCACTCTCAATTTGTGGGCTTAGTTTAGGGTAATGGTCATTCCTTACTTATATAGAAAATTGAGAGAAACTAAATTGTTGTAATGTAATCATCTTTTATATGTAATAGAAAGTCATGTGTTTGTTGTCCTAAATTTTGTGTGCAGATACGATTTTGGAGTTTTTTTGTTGTTGATTTATTATTTTGTCTGCTAAGAAAATATTTTTTTTTCACTAGATCTAACACTAGTTGCTAATATGCTAAATGTTTGACTTGCAGTATCTATACTATTAACTGTTTACCTATTGGTTTTGTTGATTGCAGATCTGAAATTTTTATAGTTATTTCTAGAATAATCTAATTGAACATTAGGGTTGAATCTTCTATGGTGAAACTCTAAGGTTGTATGAGGAAAGAATTTTAACATGGCTTAAGAGTGGCAATGATGAAAATTTATATTTATTTCATGGAGAATTCAAGTATCGAAGAGATAGAGCTAAGAGCAAAGAAATTTAGTTGGTTTGATTCCTACAAAAATGTAGTGATTACTGCTAATCCATGCTTGTGAGAGGCATGAACACCTGTGAAGTTTGTAAGTGTCCGTGAGAGGATTGATATGAACCTTTATGAATCTATTGATTTCATTTGATCTATTTGACTCAAAAGCATGGAAAAATGGTGAGCTTGTTCATTCTTAAACAACCTGGCCTATTGAAGGGAGCTTTTAACTTCACCCATTGGAAGCACAAGTTACAACAGACATATTGATATATAAAGTGGTCTTGTGCCCCATCATAATACATCATGTGAGATATCATTATTTGTTATTCAATCTTATTTGGATAATGAGATTACCCACCAATCTTAGTGTCTTGTGTGTTTAAAATTTATCTTGCATTATTGATCTCTTGGATAACCATTATGGAAATTTTAATTGTAGGGAATAAGTTATGGAAAGTTATGTTCTAACATTGGTAATAGAAATTTTATTTTGAAGTTAATTTTTAAAACCATAGTGGTCATAAATGAAATATTTCAATTCCTTCCATGTTCAAAATAGAGTTGACACATGGCGCACACACACACACACAAAGAACCAACATAGATCCATCTTAATTTTCGATATATCATGCACAAATAAGGATACAATACCTTGTTGTTTGCACCTTAAGGGATTTGATCCCTCTCAATACATGACAGATCTAGAGTTAAGATGGGGACATGCATAGAGAAACAATGAAGTGTATATTGTTATGATACCACTGATATTGATTATATTGAGAATGAAATGAAGGTAGAGATATAAAAAGGAAACACACGGATATATTTCAAGAAACTTAGTAGTATAGTTAAACTCATATTCTATTAATGACCTTGTATAAATCAAAAGACTATAAAATGTAGAGCACACAAGCTATCTAGAATGGTGGCAGCTTATCCCCGAAGAGAGAGATGTTTTGGGTACACTCATTTGCAAGAAGTTGATTAGAAATAGATCGCATAGGAATTTAAACATAAAGCACAAATGAGAAAACCCTAAAAAATACAAAACGTTATCCCTAGAAGATGAAACACCAAAAGGTTTGTGGGCCACAGTGTGGTAAGTTGATATGTCAACTTCCCAAGGGCACAACTTTTTCATACGATCTCCATTTGGGGTGCATTGTATACCATCGAAAAGTTCTAGCCAAGAAGTACACATTCCATATGGCATAACATCTTCCTAAACTTCGTGATAGGTGCTATCATGCGAAAAATACTTGATTTAGGGCCTCAAAATGGCCCTAGAAGTTTGGGACCCGAACAAATATAGAAAACTTACCAAGATCTGGAACTATTATGAATTAGTGGAAGAGGCGGGTGGCCACCAATATCCACCTAATTCACACAAATAAATTCCCCTCCTCACAAGATGCATAAGGCTTTGGAAAATTTTCCACAAGGAAAAACCAAGAAGAAATATATTTCCCATGATGACGTAGGAAAGACCAACAATTCCTCTGAATATATTTACCATGATGAGGTAGGAAATGAAAACAATCCTAAGAATGAAAATCAAATAGGGGTAAAACCCATAGAATAATATGAATCTAAAGACAAGGCTAAACGACGTAAAACCATGAACTAGAACTCCTTGACCCTCATCGATGGAGAAGATGATATGATGAAGGACACCCCAGAAAAATGTGACTCAGATGAAGGAGACAAAACAAATCCTAGTTACTTTGACCTAAAATCTATTACAATGGCCTATAGGTTTCAAGAGTTGAATTTTATCCATAAGTAGCAAGTTAAAATCCTAAGACAGGACCTCTTATGAATCCACATTCTAAGATATGCAACATCAAAAGGTAATCCCTTGTCCCTTCTCTGGGAAATAAATATCACTCATCCTCAAATCAATCTAAACACTCCAAAGAGGAAAAATATAGGGTTTTAATAAGAAATAAGCAGGTTCTCTAAGAACTGGGCGATCTTCTGGTCAACTCGAGCTGTATTTCCTTGATGATGGAGATATTTCCACTCAGCCCCCCCCCGCCCCCCCATATCCCATGAACATAGTCTCCTGGAAAATATGAGGCCTTAATGATAAAACAAAGTACAAGCTTCTTAAGTAGAAAATTATCAATGAAAAACCAATTGTAGTTATGTTGTAGTTATGTTACAGGAAATGAAATGCCCTAATAATTTCCTTCAAACCCTTTCCCCTTGCATCTAGAAGGGATCCCAATCCATAACTCTATATGCATAGGGTGTTGGAGGCGGTATGGTCTTCCTTTGGAGACCAACAAAAAACACCCTATTAAACTTCTTCACCACTAATCATTATCTTTCGCCCTACTTTAAACTTGTAGGCTCCTCTTAATTTTGATTTATCACTAATGTATATGGCCCTAATCGTATTTTGAGCAATATCCTTTTCCTCAAATCCATCTAGAACGAAGTATTTATTGTTCCAAGATGTGTTCTAGCACAAAAATTATTGTGCCACATGAAGCCACATGATGTCAATAGACTCACATGAAACACCTTAGAATCTCTAATCTTGAACACATATTGGAACAACAAAGACCTCATCCAAAAATAATGTTTATGGGAAGTGTGTGATGGAACTCATGCTCTCTTCTATGATGATTATTAGAAGAAATGATCTCCCCTTCATTCCAATGTTGAACTTCACTAGCTCGAATATCACATGATATGCAATAATAGATATTGGCTTCCTCCCAATACTAAAGACCTATGGTGATATTGGATTCCCAAAGAGCGATGGAAACCCCTCCCTCGTCAAATGAATTGGGATGTCCTTTGGAAAGACCTATCGAATAGGAAAATAAATATTCGGGTTGGAAAGGACAAACTTCGATGGGGATATAGATCAACATGCTATTTTATGCTCAAGGAATATTTCCACCTCTCGATGGGTACCTAGCTCCTCCCCACACAAGACCTCTAGATCAAAATTTGGACCCAAAAATTATGGCAAAAAATATATTTCTTCCAGTGTCTTATTTGCAATGGTAAATTCCTAACCTGATATAAACCAATCTGGTGTGGCTTCTCTGGCCCTTCTTTTTGTCCTCTATGTTCCCAAACTAGAGAATACATGCACCACCTCTTAAATTCCTACCCCCATCCCTCATCCCTATAGGATCATGATTATCTTCTCTTTCACACATCTGATTGACTGAGAAATAGTTTGCCTACCACAATAGAAAATTGGCTATCCTTAGCCTTCTCCAATCCAATCCTCAATTGGGTGAAACAAACATAATTTGGATAAAAACAAAATCATAAGAGAAACCACTCTTTCCACCAATTGTTCTTCTCAGGATTGGAAATTTTCCCCTTTGGAGCTTCACATTCCTCGATATCTTGAATTATGCCCCCCATATTCCCCCTCCATCAATCAAAATACCTCGCCTAGAGCCTCTTCCCCCATATCTTGGTCTCCTCCTCCTAACGAATTTCTTAAACTAAAATTTGATGGCACTTCCAAACACAATCTGGGCCGATCAATTATTTGTGGTGCCTTTCACAATGAAACATGTCAACTTATGTGGATATATTCCATCTACATAGGGATTGACACCAATGATGTAAAAAATGTCCAAGCATTGGAAACAAGCCTCAACATCACGATCATAAAAGGCTTTAAAATGCTAATTGTTGAGGGGGACTCCCAACTCATCATTATCATGCTTATAAAACTCTAATGTGGATCTATTCTTAAATAAATCGCCACTAGTTGGTGGTTGGCTAGAGCCTTTAAGCTCATTCAATTCTCCTCTCCAAGATTGATGTGATCACCCCCTCCCATGTCAAATGGTCTACCATTAAACTAGCATATAGGGTTTTCGACAAGGGCATCCTCAGAGAACATTATCCCCTAGATTTAAAATGTAACCCAACCCCCCACTTATCCATTCATGTTGATTGTCTCGCTCTTTCTTAGGTTGATCTATCCCACCTCTATCGGGTGACACAAATAAGATTTGATGGTGGGATCACACTCCAAGGAGAGTCACCACATGTCACCCACGCTTTAAATTAATCACCCGCCTAGGAACCCACCCTGATCTCTCCCCATGTGACATCATTTCACCTCCCGCCTTAGCTCAATGACCTACCTCTAGTACAAACTTATCTCCACCTCTATCCTTTCCATCTCTTGGGATCTCTAGGATTATACATTTACAACTATGACCCCTACTACAATGATCATGGATTCTCATTGGTAAAGTAGTTCACCTTTTAGATGGGATGTCTTTATCATTTCCATTCATCCATGGGATCCTTATTATCTTATCTCCTTTGTTTCCCCTCCTATGTTTCCATGGGATCTCTCCCTGCCCCATTTTCTCCACACTTCTTCCCTCCCACTCTCTACCGTGACCCAAGGCATCTCACCTCATCGCTCCTAAGGGATCTCATATCGTTGATCTTTAGGATACTGACTCATATCAACTACATATGAATCAATAAACGAATATCAAATTCATACCTCTTCTAATATTAGAGAGAAAATTGAGCTGGTGGTGGCAGATGTCCAAACCCTTCAACACTTTCTTCTTGATGAAGAGATTGTGAATAACACTAGATCTTGGATTTTTCATCCTAGAATTATGCGTGCAAGGGAGTACCGGTATCTGAATACCATTGACATCTATTGGCATATTAATATTATGATGGGTAGAGTCCTTGTAGAGGGGTACAAAGTGCACCCAGATATTCTACTGTAGTTCGATGACAAGTAGTAGTAGATCAAGTTGGTGGACCATAAAATTAAGCTATTGGTAGAGAAGCTAGTTGTACTAGACATGACCAAGATGGATTTTCGTCAACCTCACATTCTTGTGGTTGATGAACACCATCCTTTGGATTAATTCTCTCATGATTTTTATTTTAGTTTTTTTGTTTCTCAAATTCAGAGGCATGGGAGATTTTGTCCCACCTCCTTCCAATTTTCATTATGCTAGGAAGAATCATATCAAACTTTTATCAAACATATCTAGTTTTTGTTATTTCCTTTTTTATAGCTTCAAAAAACTCAGGTTTTATACACATGTGAAAATAAACAAGATGATGCATTGTTGTTGGTCTGGTTTCCCAAGTGGAAAACCAACAACAAATTTTTCATACAATATTATCTGAAGCTAATACAAAGTATATGGATCATTTACAAAAAAAAGAGTTGATTGAGAAATAATTGATCTTTCACTTTACTCCATGGATATTTCTCTTTTGGTGGTTTGAACACATATATCTTGTGTCATTTGTGAGCTTCTTGTTATTATATGATCTCGTTAACATGAAATTGCAAACACTCGTTGCATAAAAAAATGTAGTGTTGCATTAAAAATATGTAGAGTGGGTGAGTTGGAACTTGTGAGTGCATAAAAATATGTGCAATGGATGAGTTAACACTTGTGGGTATGTGCTAACTTACATGGCACATGTAAAGTTCTCCACTTATGGACCCACTCTCCATTTGTGGGCTTAGTTTAGGGTAAGGGTCTTTCCTTACTTGTATAGAAAATTGATAGAAACTAAATTGTTGTAATGTAATCATCTTTTATATGTAATAGAAAGTCATGTCTTTGTTGTCCTAAATTTTGTGTGCAGATACGATTTTGGAGTTTTTTTGTTGTTGATTTATTATTTTGTGTGCTAAAAAATAAATTTTTTTCACTAGATCTAACACTAGTTGCTAATATGCTAAATGTTTGACTTGCAGTATCTATACTATTAAGTGTTTACCTATTGGTTTTGCTGATTGCAAATCTGAAATTTTTATAGTTATTTCTAGAATAATCTAACTGAACATTAGGGTTGAATCTTCTATGGTGCAACTCTAAGGTTGTATGAGGAAAGAATTTTAACATGGCTTAAGAGTGGCAATGATGAAAATTTATATTTATTTCTTGGAAAATTCAAATATCGATGAGATAGAGCTAAGAGCAAAGAAATTTAGTGGGTTTGATTCCTACAAAAATGTAGTGATTACTGCTAATCCATGCTTGTGAGAGGCATGAAGACCTATGAAGTTTGTAAGTGTTCGTGAGAGGATTGATATGAACCTTTATGAAGCTATCGATTTCAGTTGATCTATTTGATTCAAAAGAATGGAAAAATGGTGAGCTTGTTCATGCTTAAACAATCTGACCTATTGAAGTGAGCTTGTAACTTCACCCATTGGAAGTACAAGTTACAACACACATATTGATATATAAAGTGGTCTTGTTCCCCATCATAATACATCATGTGAGATATCATTATTTGTTATTCAATATTATTTGGATAATGAGATTACCCACCAATCTTAGTGTCTTGTGTGTTTAAAATTTATCTTGCATTATTGATCTCTTGGATAACCATTATGAAAATTTTAATTGTAGGGAATAAGTTATGGAAAGTTATGTTCTAACATTGGTAATAGAAATTTTATTTTGAAGTTAATTTTTAAAACCATAGTGGTCATAGATGAAATATTTCAATTCCTTCCATGTTCAAAATAGAGTTGACACATGGCGCGCGCACACACACACACACACACACAAAGAACCAACATAGATTCATCTTAATTTTTGATATATCATGCACAAAGAAGGATACAATACCTTGTTGTTTGCACCTTAAGGGACTTGATCCCTCTCAGTACATGATAGATCTAGAGTTAAGATGACATGATAGATCAAAAGTTAAGATGGACTTACATCGATAAATTAACCACAATTGATTTTTAGAGAGGGGGGTGATAATTGGCCAGAGGAAATGGACACTTCAACTTTATTGATGATTACTCTAAGTGCATATGTGTATATATCTTAAAGAAAAAGAATCAAGTCAATAAATATTAGAAAGTTCAAATATGTGGTTGAGAAGCATTACTTTATGAGTTAAAACAAAATGGCAGAAAAAAAGTTAATCTTCATTTTGAATCTTTGTACTCATGTTGCATAACCTTCCAATGCACTACACCTTGCACTTCTCAAAAAAATGGTTTGACCGAAATGAAGAATCACCCCCTTGTTAATATGGCTAACATGGCTAGATGTGCACTTCATATTAAAGTGTATAGTATATCCTTATCACATTTATACAAACAATGTAATCAATGTGACTTTCAAAGAAGTCTACAATGACAAGGAATTAATTGTTGCTCATTTTAAAATATTTGGTTGTGACATTTGAACTCACATTTTAGATAAAAAGACAAAGAAGTTGGAACCCAAAAAGATAAATCTTTAAAATCTACCTATATCATAAAAATAAGTTTTTTGGGCCAAGCTTTAAATTTTATGTTATATTTAGAAATTAACCCAAAAAATCTAACACTAGTACAATTAACCCAAAAAGATGAATCAGATATTCATGCATCATTCCAATAAGGTTAAATCCTTTCAAAATTTTCAATCTTCAGTCTGATTTATGTTCGACAACACAAGTATTCCAACAGAGGATGAACACCTTCAGTAACCACTCACATAACCAGATCAAATATCAATACATCGATGTTTTCATGTGGTAAAACCCCTATGGGGAAACATCCATGGCCCCAGCCAACGCAGCCACTTGGAGTAGTTTATTAATGCAAAGAAAAATATTATAGAGATATTTTACAAGAGAGTTTCTCAAAATTGATCATTGGAAAATGACCCTCCATGCTCTTTAAATAGAGATCATGGACCAATCAGGTGTTAAGCCATGGATCAATGGTCGTTAAGATTGAGGAGAGTATGAACCGTCAGATCACTCTATGTCAAGAACATATCATGACCGTCAAATTTCCTAACTACAAATGCATACTAATGCATACTAAAGAAACACAATTTTACCTAATGACATATTAGACCAAGTAGATCTTAACTAACTCCTAAGTGTCTAAATATCCTAACATACCTCCTTAAGAACAACTTGGGATAGGATTGAATGATTTACAATAATGACACAATAGGAGAAGGAAGGAGGCATTAGAGCCTATCCCCCCTTAATGAAAAGTTCCTGAACTCCTAACATAGATTGAAGTTTGGAAAAATTCACTTTTGTAAGAGACTTTGTGAAAATGTCTGCAACTTGATCTTCTATAGGGAAAAAGAGCACTTCAATAACTTGATCATGAATGAGCTTTCTGATGAAGTGCATGTGTAGCTCGATGTGTTTTCTATGCTGATGTTGAACTGGGTCTTTGGCGAGCTTGATGGCACTTTGATTGTCACACCAAAGTCTAGTTGGATGCTGGTGCTGGAATCCAAACTCTGAAAGGATATGTCGAAGCCACAGGGCTTCCTGACTTGCATTTACCACTACTCGGTACTCTGCTTCTGCTGAATAAAGTGTAATAGCCTATTGTTTCTTACAGACCCAAGTGACAGGTCCTTAACCAAGGCTGAAAACATAACCTGCAGTAGACTTTCGATCATCGAGGTTGCCAGCCCAATCTGAATCAGTGAAACCAACCAATAAGGGAGTCCCCCCTGAACTATAATGTATCCCAAACTAAACAGTACCACGAACATAGTGAAGTATCCTTTTAGATGCTTTCCAATGGCTTTCATGGGGTCTTTGCATATATCGGGCAACAAGACCAACAACAAAGGAGATATCAGGACAGGTATGAGTCAAGTATAAGAGGATACCAACTAACTGATGATACAAGGTGGCATCAACTTTAGTAGAAGTACAAGTGGCAGAAATCTTGACTCCATACTGGAAGGGAGAAGGGGTTAGTTTACAATCGTCCATGTGAAAGTGATGAAGAAGGTCACAAGCATACTTAGAATGGGAAAGAAAAATTCCTTCATTAATTTGCAAAACTTGGAGGCCAAGGAAATAGTGCAAAAATCCTAAGTCTGTCATTTCAAATTTCTTCTTAAGGATGGTTTTCACATGGTTTAAAAGTTTTGAGTCACTACCAGTAAGGATAAGGTCATCAACATAAAGG
>ML791413.1:563524-574138 GCA_009831015.1 Picea engelmannii
AAAAGGTAGATACAAACACAGAATATGCACTACCTAGCTTAGAAAGAATAAGATATATGCAATGCTCTTCCTTCATTACTATCTTACATTCTTCACATAAAATTCTGAGTGTTTTAAACTTAGATAGATAGTCTCCAAGGCAATAAAAATCACTTGGAATCAAGGTCAGTATTTGATTTTCTAACTGTTGTGCTCAAATAATATTGAGTTGACCAAACACAGATTCAATCTTGTCCCAAGCTACTTCGGGGTCATCAATTCCTTGAAGGTGGTACCTTAGATCAGGAGAGATGGACATTCCAATTAGTCCATGTGCTTAGTCATTCCTATTATCCCATTTGTCTTTCTTATCATTCTCAGTGGGGGTTGTTTCCTTTCCCATGGTAATCTGATACATGCCTTTACTTTTTAATAAATCTTCCATATGGGATCTCCATTGGAAGTAGTTGTTGTTGGTAAGCATGATAGTACTTGTAGAAGACATATTAAATATGTAGATAATGTAGATTTAAAAAATGAAAATAATGATCCGGATGGAAATATCTCGAAAAGTTATGCGGTTTTAAAAAAAACGACACTGAAAACGGACTTCCGATGTAAGAGTTATGCCCCTTTTAAAAAAGGCATAAACGGTAACCAAATAACCACGTGATAGTGTAAGCTACTTTATGAAGTGACCCACTTTTATAAAGAGAAGTGGGGATCACTTTTACAATGAGGTTACCTTATAATAGAAAAAAGGTAACAAAAGAGAGACTTGAACTCAATACCTCTTACTTAATAAGGCAAGTTTTAACCAAATGGTCTAGCAAAACATATTGTAATGTTCAAAAGGAGGTTTGGGGATGTTGTTGTTGTTGTGGAATATGGCCTTGGAGAGCATGCTCCAAAAAAAATCTTTTCACACAAGAAAAAAATTTCGCTTCTCGATGACAACAAGGGTTAGATCTCGGTTAGCTTACCCGAAAGATGCACTTTTTTCTATCTGTTTCTGATTTCCTGAGATCACACAAGGCATGAGGCAAAGAGCATACATAGATCTAAAAGAGTAGCAACCCGAAAATAAAAAAATACAAACCGAAATAAAATCAAAACTTTGCAAAAAAATTTAAAAAATGCATATTCAGACTTTATACCTCCGGATCTCGCTGTAATGGCCGTATCTTGGGCAAACGGAAACCTTTTCGAGTGAAACGAAAACTGTTCCTAAATGAAATGAGTGATCCAGATGCAATGGAATAGTCCTCTCAGCCCAGAAATGTTTGAAAATTCTAGAAAATGGAGATGAGGAAACTCGGCTTCACGATCTCGATCTACAACAGGAGCGGGTCTTCAAATAGGCTCTGATACCATGTTTGAAAACATAGGTATTCCAACAAAGGACGAATACCTTTAGTAACCGCTCACATAACTAGATCAACTATCAACACACCGATGTTTTCATGTGGTAAAACCCCTACGGGGAAACATCCACGGCCCCAACCAACGCGGCCACTTGGAGCAGCTTATTAATGCAAAGAAAAAGATTACAAAGAGATTTTACAAGAGATTTTCTCACAATCGATCATCGGAAAATGAACCTCCATGCTCTTTAAATAGAGATCATGGACCAATCGGGTGTTAAGCCACGAATCAATGGTCGTTAAGATTGAGGAGAGTATGAACCGTCGGATCACTCTATGTCGAGAACATATTGTGATCATCGGATTTCCTAACTACAAATGCATACTAATGCATACTAAAGAAACACACTTTTACCTAACGACATATTAGACCAAGTAGATCTTAATTAACTCCTAAGTGTCTAAATATCCTAACAATTTATTGTTGCTGATAGTTTGCATTGGGAGGGTTATAACTCTAGATAGTTGGATCTTGTTGCTGATAGTTTGAATATTGTTGTCGATAGTTTGCATTTGTTGGATATTATTGCTGATAGTTTGCATTTGTTGGATCTTGTTGTTGATAGTTTTCATTTGGAGGGTTATAAATGTACATACTTTGCTTATATTTTTCATTTGTTGGATCTTGTTGCTGATAGTTTTCATTTGTTGGATTGTGTTGCTGATAGTTTGAATCTTGTTGCTGATAGTTTACATTTGGAGGGTTATAACTGTACATAATTGGATATTGTTGTTGATTGTTTGGATCTTGTTGCTGATAGTTTGGATCATGTTATTGATAGTTTGCATTTGGAGGGATATAACTGTACATATTTGAAGATATTGTTCACTAAATATTTTTGTTTTTCTCCATATCTTTGTGTTTATTGTATTCAGTTTATTAATCAATGTGTTTCGCTCCTAAATATGGGTCAATGGTATCATAAAAGTCTTCTCTTCATTTATTTTTCTTCGTGCATGTCCCCGACAAGATATGGGTATAAGAAGTTCAGACTCGAACTAGTCGAGCATTTGCAAGATCAATCGCACTGAGCCCGACAACAACCCATGGGGGGGAAAAATAAAGATGATGGAGTAGGAGATCCTTTTAAAATGTTTCTCTAGGAATCCCTTGCACGACAAAGGAAAGAAATGATGGACAACTTTGCATATATTCTTCGGTGGTTGCCCACAGGAGAAGCATATTCATCAAACAACCATGTAACCTCCTTCAAGGTATAAGTAAATTTTGATATTCCATTATTTGAAGGATTGATAGATGTGGATGTTGTAGATAAATGGTAGAATCTACTCAAATGGTATTTTCGGTCCACAATTGTTTTGATAGGGAAAATATTACTTTTTCACTCCTCAAGGTCATCCCCCCTGTTAAGGCCTGGTGGGATACTTACTTTGAGCAAAGGGCCATAGAGGAATATACAATATTTTTGGTTGTCCCTACATGGGATTCCTTTCGAGATGCCATTAAATAAAAATACTACCCTATTGGAAGCTACGAGGACCAGTACACCAGATGGACCACCCTGCGTCAGGAAAGGCACTAGACAGTACCAAATTTCACCAATATTTTCCATACCCTATGCACCAAATTGGGTATCAAAGAATCTGAGTGACATCTGGTGCTCAAATACCACGATTGTTTGCATAGATACATTCAAATGGAAATGGAGTTTCTCGACATCGCATCATTGGGTACAACTTATAGATATATTGTTAATATTGAGCAAAAATTCAAGAAAAAGAGGCGAGAGTTTTCATTTGAAAAATCATCACAGTCGAAGAATGGAAAAGGTGGCCCCAACCCACAAAAAAAGGAACAAAAAAAAGATGTCCACTCTCAGGACAACCAGTCCAAGATGTAGCACAAGAAGGGTAATGAGAATTCAAAGAAGGACAGATGAAAATGGTGTGAATGCCATAAAATCCCTTGTCACAACATCGAATAATGTCACTCCAAGTAGCCACTCACGGCCGAGATGAAGGATTATGAGTCAGAGGTCGATTCCGACTCCAAATAAAATTCAGAAGGAGGGGAGCAGATTATTGATGTTGAACCTAGTGCCACTATCGCTACCACCAAAGTCTATCCAAGTAAACCAAAAGAACTAGAGGAAGGGGAATGCCTCTTTCATTCACAGATGTGGGTAAAGGGGGTATTTATTCATTTAATTTTCCATAGCAGCAGTCAGAGTAACCTGATCTTAGAATAGGTTGTCAAGCGACTAGACCTACCGACGACAATGCACCTGCAACCCTACGCCATCGGTTGGCTTTGCCAAGGAAGAGATCTTTGAGTCAACCAACAATGTCGTCTTCCCTACGACATCAATTCTTTCAAAGATGAGGTATTGTGTGATATTTATCCCCTTGAAGTTTGTGATGTTATTTTAGGACAACCATATTTGTGGAAGCGTCATGTTGTGTATGAGTCTAGACCCCGCAATGTTATTTTTACTTTAGGTAGACAATTGTACAAGATACTAGAGGTAGATCCGCCTACTTTTATTTCTTTAATCTCTTCTAAGAAATGTAGTAAGGTCATTTCATAGACCAGAAAGTTTGTCTTCTTTGTGATATGTGCTCATAGTAAGTAGAAGGTTGCTACCACATTTGTGGCCTCTACACGAAGCCTCTCTTTACAATATAAGCAAGTGGACAGGATCGTGGAAGAGTACAGAGACATGTTCTCCTCACCCACCAAGGTACCGACGCACTTCCAAGTCAAGAATCCAATTTATCTAACCCCGGTGCACCTCTGCCTATTGGACTAGTCTATCGTTTCTCACTGATGGAAAATGACAAAATCAAGGATTAGATCCAACAACTTCTTTAAAAGGGGAACATCAGACCCAACTCCTCCCCTTGCAGAAGCCCGATTGTATTGGTGTAGAAGAAGGATGGGACTTGGTGGCTCTGCATTGATTACAGAGAATCAAAAAAATCACAATTAGGAACGAGTACCCAATTCCCATAATTGATGATCTTCTTGACCAAATCAAGGGGAAAAATATTTCAACAAGATTGATCTAAAGTTTGGCTATGAATAGGTTCTCTTTGAACCAATTGATGTATGGAGGACAACTTTCAAATCTAAAGAATTTCTCTTTGAAAGGTTGGTCATTCCCTTTGGATTAACAAATGCACCAACCACTTTGATGAGATTGATGGATGATGTATTGATACCCTTCACCAACTCATTTGTGGTGGTATATTTGGATGAAATCCTCATCTTCATCAGAAATTGGGAGGAGCACACGCAACATATTCAATAGGTTTTGAGCACTTTCTGGCAGCACAAGATATATGCCAACTTGGAAAAAATATCCTTTTTCATAAACATGGTCCAATACTTGGACTACATTTTTTATGAGCATGGGGTACATGTTGATCCAACTAAGATCCAAGTCATATGTGATTGACCTACCCTTAGCACACTAACCGAGCTTCAAATCTTCTTGGGCTGGCCCAATTCTACCAATGGTTCATGTTGGGATTCTCCCATATTGCATGGGTCCTTAGCCAAGATACCAAGGGCAGTGGCAGGGAAAAGTTCATGTGGGGGAAGGAACAACAACAAGCATTTGATGATCTGAAGCATTGCCTATGCTCAACTCCAGTACTCTCCTTTCCCGATCTGCAACAACCGTTTGAGATTGAGACTTGATGCATATCACTATGTTTTAGGTGCATTTCTCACTCAACATGGTCATTTGATGGCATACTATAGTGAGACACTCTCAAATACTGTCTGAAAATACCCCACCTATGATAAAGAAATGTATTCCATTATACAATCATGCCATCAATGGAAACATTACATTATGGGAAAGGAGAGATTCATACACACTGATCACAAGCCTTTGCAGTTCATATAGACATAGGGGAAGTTGCAGAATGACCACCATCAGAAGTGGTCCACCTACCTATAACAGTTCCATCTCAATATCAAGTATAAGATAGGGAGCACAAATCATGTCGTTCAATGCATCAATCATCCTCTCATAGCTACACTCACCACCATGTTCCATTCATGTGGACATGACGCATTTGAGTGGCCCCAACTCTATCAGCAATATCCAGACTTCACCACTACCTATCGACTCTTGGGTATAGGTGCGAGTGTCACCGATTTTCACATCCAGGATGAACTATTATTCCATATAGTCCATCTATGTGTTACTACAAGACAGAATGAAAAGCTTATTTAGGAAGCTCACTACAATGAGATGGCATGACATTTTGACATGGAGAAAATGTGTTCGTTCTACATAAACATTTTTATTGGCCAAAACTTCGAAAGGATTTCAACATTTATATCATATCTTGCACTGCATGTTCCATTTCCAAGCCAACCATAAATAATCAAGTCTTATAAACCCCTCTTACTACTCTTGAGAATCCTTGGGAATCCATCTCGATGGATTACATGTCCGACCTTTCTTCCACCAAGAAAGGAAATGATTGTGTATTTGTGGTAGTTGATTAGTTTTCGATTATGGCCATCCTCAAAACCTGCAAGAAGAACATCACAGTGGTAGATACTACCAAGCTCTTATTCAAACAAGTGTGGGTCCATTTTGGGATACCATAGACCATCATCTCTGACTGGGACAACAGGTTCCTTAACACATTATGGTTGAGTCTCTGGTCACCGTTGGACACCAAGTCAGTAAATCCACTGCTTTTAACCCCCAAATCGATGGCCAAAAATAGGTCTTCAATCGAATGATTGTGCACATCCTACACATGTACAATTCTAAGAATCTACATACATGGGATGAGAGTCTTCCCTATGTTCAAAATAGTTACAACATTGCTCTCCATAGCTCCACTAATCATATCCCAATTTAGGTAGGGATGGGATTCCAACCCTTGGGTCCCATTTATGTTGCACTACCTCTTGCAAGCCCACAAACAAACTCTTTCCATGTTAAGTTTGAGACAAATCCACCAGATTCATTGAGTGGATTCGGCACATCCTCCAACAAGTCCATGAGATTTTGAAGAAATCAAATGCTATGTACTAGAAACGCCATGATCAACACAGGGTACCACACCATTTTTATGTGGGAGACAAGGTATGGTTACATTTGTAGAAAGAGCATCTTACAGAGCCCAATCAGACGCTCCACCCACTTCGCTATGGGCGTCACACTATTACCAAGGTTGTGTGTAGTAATGCTTTTGAGCTCAACACTCCACCCTTCCTTGGCTTGCACCCAATGTTCAATGTGGACCTCCTTGGACCATATTTTCCACCATTATTGGACACCTTGGAGATCGCAAAACAACTGACACCAATAGAGATCCACCCACATATTCCAACTGGATTTTCTTGACAATTTTTAGTTCAACACGTTCTTTTGTACATATTTGTAGTTCTGGGTTATATGCTTTCAAGGTTGTCTAAATCCCTACACATCTTCTAGGTGGAGACTAGTGGCCTCCCACTTAATCTAACTAGCTTATTTTGGATTTTTTCATGTCAACACATCTTTTTGTACCTCTAGGGCCGTTTTGGGGCCCTAAACAATTTTTTTTTTAGCTTGCCACGACCAAACTAAAGATGGAGTCAGATTTTGATGGTGTAATGTTTAGTTCTCGAAAATACCTTTCCAACGGGCTATCACACACCTAAAAAAAAGGTCGTGTGCAAAAGTTATGACCTCGAGAAGTTGAGGTATTAACTTACCCATTGGGGCCCACATGACTTTTAGCATTTCATCACCTAGGGTTAGGTTTTGAGATGTCTAGGGTTTTGGAATTCATGAGTAATGTTAAAAAGGCCTCTTAAGCCTCATTGTAATCATTTTGTTCAAATGGATGCACTTAGAAGACACATCTCTTCTTTAGTTCTGTAGTTTTAGAGTTTCATACTATTTCATTTATTCAATAGAAGATATTGTTAACTGGATATATGTGTTGTTCTCCATATTTTTGTGTTTATTGTATTCATTTTATTAATTAGTTTGTTCCGCTCCAAAATCTGTATCAGGGTATGTGCCAGCTTACATGGCACATGTAAAGTGCTCCATTTATGGACCCACTCTCTATTTATGGGCCTAGTTTAGGGTAAGGGTCTTTCCTTACTTGTATAGAAAATTTATAGAAACTAAATTTTTGTAATGTAATCATCTTTTATATGTAATAGAAAGTGTTGTGTTTCTTGCCCTAAATTTTGTGTGAAGATATGATTTTGGAGTTTTTTGTTGTTGATTTATTATTTTGATGTAAGGACATATGTCTTGACGTTGAGTTGATTTAGCATGAAAATATAAGTTTTTCATTAGATCTAACACTAGTTGCTAATAGGATAAATGTTTGACGTGGACTATATATACTATTAAGTGTTTCCCTATTGGTCTTGTTGATTATAGTTCTGAAATTTTAATAGTTATATCTAGAATAATATGATTCAACATTAGGGTTGAATCTTCTATGGTGCAACTCTATTGTCGTATGAGAAAAGAATTTTAACATGTCTTCAAAGTGGATATGCTGAAATTTTCTATTCATTGCATGGACAATTCAACTACCGATGAGATGGAGCTAAGAGAAAAGAAATTTAGTGGGTTTGATTCCTACAAAACTCTAGTGATTACTACTAATACATGCTTGTGGGAGGCATGCATACCTATTGAGTTTGTAAATGCCCTTGAAACTTTAGTGAGTGGAGTGTGTTATTATCCGGGAGAGGGTTGATATGAACCTTTAGGAAGTCATTGATTTTAGTTGATCTATTTGATTCAAAAGGATGGAAGAATGGTGAACTTGTTCATTCCTAAACAATTTGACCCATTGGAGGGAGCTTAGAAATTCACCCATTGGAAGTACAAATTACAAAACATATATCGATATATAAAGTGGTCTTGTGCCCCATCATAACACATGTGATACATCATTCTTTTCTAAGATTGTCCTAAGATTGGTAATAGAATTTTTATTGTCAAGTTAATTTTTCAAACCATAGTTCTTTCCTTGAAAATTATTTATGCACATTTCAAATCTTTAATCAAAAATTCATCTATCAATAATTTTGATATTTGAAAAAAAGTTATATTCTAAAATACATCCCTCTTCTTCAACTTTGACTAACCTGTCTTCCCTACTATTAACACAGAAAAATAAATCTTTAAAATCTCCCATCATCATATAAATAAGTTTTTTAACCAAACTTTAAATTTTATGGGTTATATTTAGCTTTTCTTTTTATATTTCTATATATATATATATATATATATATATATATATAATACTATTACAATTAACAGAAAAATAAATCTTTAAAATCTCCCATCATCATATAAATAAGTTTTTTTGAACCAAACTTTAAATTTTATGGGTTATATTTAGCTTTTCTTTTTATATTTCTCTCTCTCTATATATATATATATATATATATATATATATATATATATATAATACTATTACAATTAACCCAAAAATTCTAAAACTGGTATTATTATAAAAAAATAATCAAATCTTCATGCATCATGCAAATAAGTTTGATTCCTTTCAAAAATTTCAAGCTTCAGATTGATTTACTTTTGCTGATCGTTTGCATTTGGAGCGGTATAACTGTACATATTTGGATCTTGAGGTTGTGTGACATAACCATAATCAACATTTTATCCTTGTACATCACCATTCCATTGATTTGGATCTTGTTGATGATAGTTTGCATTTGGAACAGTATAACTGTACATTTTTGGATCTTGAGGTTCTGTGACATAACCATAGTTTGCATTTGGAGCCGTATAACTGTACATATTTGGATCTTTAGGTTATGTGACATAGCCATAACCAGTTAAAGAAAAATAATCAATTCAATATATATAAGAAAGCTCACAAGTTCAAATCCTGAGTTAAAAATCATTATCTTATAAATTAAAATAAAATGACAAAATATTTGAATAAGTTAATCCTTAGTTAAGTTAATCTTGATTTTGAATCCTTGATTAAGTTAATCTTGATTTTGAATCTTTGTACCTATGTTGAATAACCTTCCAATGCACTACTCAAAAAAAAAAATGGTATCACTGAAATGAAGAATCACACCCTTGTTAATATGACTAACATGTCTAGATGCGCACTTCATATTAAAGTGTATATTAAAGTGTATAGTATATCCTTATCATATTAAATACAAACAATGCAATCAATGTGACTCTGAAAGAAGTCTACAATGACATGGAATAAACTGTTGCTAATTTGAAAATCTTTGGTTGTGACATTTGAACTCACATTCTAAATAAAAGACAAAGAAGTTGGAACCCAAAAAGATAAATCTTCGCTGATAGTTTGCATTTTGAGGGTTATAACTGTACATAGTTGGATCTTGTTGCTGATACTTTGAATCTTGTTGCTGATAGTTTGCATTTCAAAATTTTCAAGCTTCAGACTGATTTATTGTTACTGATAGTTTGCATTTGGAGGGTTATAACTGTACATAGTTGGATCTTGTTGCTGATAGTTTGCATTTGTTGGATCTTCTTGCTAATAGCTTGAATCTTGTTGTTGATAGTTTGCATTTGGAGGGTTATAACTGTACATATTTGGAACTTGTTGCTGATAGTTTGGATCCTGTTGCTGATAGCTTGCATTTGGAGGGATATAACTGTACATATTTGGATCTTGAGGTTGTGTGACATAACCATAACCAGCACTGTATCCTTGTACATCACCATTCCATTGATTTGGATCAGGATATTGGATTTGAAGCCACCCTCCACGCTGCACTTGTTTGTTTGGAAGATTTCGTGCCCAAGAAAGCCTAATTGGTTGCTGACCAAGAACTGAACCGCGTAGCGTTTTCAATGCTACCTCTGCAGATGCCCTGTTGCTAAACTGGACAAATCCAAAACGCTTGTGCACAGGTATATTGACACGCACAAGCAAACCAAACTGGACAAATGACTGCGTCAGCATTTCGACTGTCACAGTGGGGTCTAAGCCAGAAACAAATAGAGTTGTATTATTTGAGTCATTCGCTGAGGCTGACGCGACCACTTTAGGATACGGTTGCTGATAAACTGTCTTCTTCTTTGTTGGGCCTATTCGCATAGGTCTGGAGCCACACGACATTCCATTCATCTCTGTCATAGCCCGAAGTTGTTCATTCGCATTCCCAAATTCTACAAACCCATAACCTTTTGAACGTCCTGTAGCCGTATCAGTAATAACCTTTGCTCCTTTTACAGATGGGTATATA
>ML791414.1:0-59743 GCA_009831015.1 Picea engelmannii
TCTTATCGAGAGGCTTTTTATTGCCTTCTCGGGGATCCCCTGGGCGAAGCATCTCTAGGTTTTATTTCCTATGGCTTTTATCTTTTACCAGCTGCTTTTACCCCCTGGGCCTTTAGCCTCTTCTTCCCACAAGACAAGATGTACCCTGGAAGGTCATCCTAATGGCCAGACTAGGCGAATGGGATGGATGAGCGGGGTATAAGATGAAAAAGTGATAAGATGGTGGGAGCGGACGATAGCTCTGCAAACCCCCCTTGGTGGCTAACCAAAACCCATGAATACCAGCTTGCTAAGTCAGCCCATGAATCACCCCAAAAATGGTCAAGTGGATTAGTGTAAGATCCAAGCAGTCATCCGAAATGAAAGGAACCTAATGCATATATAAGAAGGTTATAACGATCAAATATGACACATACCATGATACCTCGAACCAATTACCTCATGGAGAAAGACCCCTCTCCGATGCAAGCCCAGGCCGGTAGTGATGGAAGTTGGTACTGCTGACAGGACAAATCCAGCTGAGAAGAAGAAAGATGGGCCCTCCAGGGCCATGCTCAAGTCACTCCTGCTCTCGGTACTCCATGTCTAGGACCATGTGGGCCTCGAGACATGATCTCCTAGTTATCCCTAGATATCGAGGATAACAGTTCCTATTGTTGTTGGGGTAAATTTATTTGTGGATCAGTGTCCCAAGACACATGAAGAGGAGGAGGACATGTCTCATGTTCCATATGTGAGTGTAGTTGGCAGTTTGATGTATGCAATGGTATGTACTAGACCAGACATTGCACAAGCAGTGGGAGTTCTGAGCAGGTATATGTCAAAACGAGGGAAGGAGCATTGGACAACAGTAAAAAGGGTTTTCAGGTATTTGCGTGGCACTGCTAGCTATGAATTGTGCTACCAAGGAAGACTAGGATTGGATAGAGTGGTGGTTATACATGGCTTTGTGGATGCAGACTGGGCTGGAGATCTGGATCGTAGGAGATCTACAAGTGGGTATGTGTTTAACCCATTTGGAGGAGCAATAAGTTGGATGAGCAAAAGACAGGTTGTAGTGGCACTTTCAACTACAGAAGTTGAATACATGGCAACCACTCATGCAAGTAAGGAAGTAGTATGGTTACAAATATTGTGTTCAGGTATTGGGTTGGTACAACAAGCTGTAAGCATAGATTGTGACAGTCAAAGTGCACTTTTTCTGGCGAAGAACCCAACTTATCATTCAAAGACAAAGCATATTGATATTCAATATCACTTTGTGAGAGACATGGTTGAACAAAAGAAAGTATTGTTGATGAAGGTGGATGCTTTGAAGAATGTTGTAGCTTCATTAACAAAATCTATGAGCACTGAGAAGTTCTATTGGTGTAGAGGATCCATGGGCATTGTTGTCCTGGATTGTTGACTATGTAACCCTGCAACCCCTTGTATGTAAAGAAAAAAACAAGTGGGAGAATGTTGGGTATGTGTTATATTCTTTGTGTTAGCACTGAGAGTCGCCCTCAGATTGCGAGAGGATAAGTTCAGTACCCATCAGATTTTTTGGTGGATGTTGGTTTTATATCAGTGGAGGTCAATGGAAAAAACTCAATATATGAATGATGTTCAACACAGATTTGGACAAGAAATGCACACGGAAGTGAGGGCCACATTAACTTCAATCATTGAATTGAGTTTAAGTGTGAGCAGAAGGAAGACTTAGTGAGAAAGGTGAACAAGAATTCTATGAGCATCAAGCTTTCAAGCAGCTTGGAGAAGAAAAACTCAAACTCAAGATCACTCTTGCGCTCAAGATTCAGACATTGAAATATTTCCAAACAACACAGTCACAACAACATAATGATCAAACCTACATCACAATATAGTTACAACTACTCGACTGGATCCTCCATGCCCGATCCATTCAGTGTAAGAGGGAAAAAGATAACAAGGGAGCTGACAAAAACCGGTCACGATAGAACTGTAATCAAACGTACATTACAACAACATAACAACCCTCGACTGGATCCTCCATGCCCGAGTGTTTTAGCACAGTTTTTACAGAAAGATGAAAAGAAGTTGACTTCTATTAACATGAAAGTCTCAAATTTGGTACATAACCAGAGAGCAGTTCTGGCATCAAAACATTACAAAATAGAGAGCTCTGCTCAACTAGTTGACGACCTTAACAAAGTATCAAAACTAATTATTTATACTTGGAACAATTCACCACTACCAGGAGTATGACCTAGCCACTACAATCAAAGCTTTGCGTCAATGACTTATTCTGTCAAACTGAACGTGCATCCCTCTGTCAGACACAACCTCAGATTGACATGGTTTTTGTAGGGAAATTTGTCCACAGGGGTACCACGAGCTGATGGTTCAGTCCCCACAACCGGACCCTCCATGCCTTCCATTTATTGAGTGAGCTGAGGTTTCAACCACCAGCTCTATTTTCATTAACTGAATCCTCAGAGATTGAACAATACCTAATGCTCGGGGGGCGGCTACGCGCTGCTCTCGCATAGGATGTCATATAAACACGAGATTGTGGGGCTGTCAAAAGCGGTTTGGATTCAGACTGATTTTGGGCCCGCAATCCATCACATTTCGACATACCATGGTTTCCATCGTGGGACCGCTCAAGAAAAATATCACCCAATCTGGTCTGGTCCTGATCTGTGATCTGAGCGCATCCACTAGATTTAGCGCCACTGCCAAGCTTAATCGCCCACCAACTTTAGGATCTGCCAAAAGCGTGCCTTGGGATGGGGCGCTACTTTTGGCGTTGAACAATAACAACTCTCGGAGGATGATCTAATGTGGAGGCCTGACGTCACCATGTTGATATGTCGCGGACGGAGAGGTGACACATGTCACCCGAAAACAGGCAGAAAGCATGTCTAAAAGGATTGAAATGAGTGCCATGTGTCAACACTAGATGGATGCCACGTGTTTGTGTTGACGACTACCATGAACTTGGTGCTCTAGGGCTCGAGCACTAGCTCCTTTTCCTTTGGCTCCTCTATGTGCTTTTACCCTGAGCTAGCGATCTGATGATGCGTGTCTTCTTGAATCGAATGACCGAGAATTACTTTGGTTCTCCGAAATCCATGAAAATCAAATCTCAAACTTCCTCTACCTTCAACTGCTTTTACTCGGAGCTATGGATCTGATGATGCATGGCCCTCCTGAGATCGATGGTTGAGATCCCTTCATGGCTCTAGACTTCGAGAAAATCAAATCTCAAACCTGGGCTTCCAAGGGATTTTACCTAGAGTCATAGATCTTATGACACGTGGCCCTCCTGAGATCGACGGTTGAGATCCCCTCATGGCTCCGGGCTTAAGACTTCTCAATAGTCAAACTTTATTTTCCCCAAGCAAATTCGTCGGAGCTAGGGATATGACGACACGTGGCTCCTGGATTTGGACGGCTGAGATCCACTTTGGGTCTACGGGCTCTGGGAAAATCAAAACTCAAATCTTTCTTACCTTCTGTTCTTTTACCCAGAGTTATGGATCTGGTGACACGTGGCTCTTGCTGATCGACGACTCAGATTCACTTTGAGCCTTCGACCACTTCAGGACTTTGGTGCGTTTCTCATTTCAAAACTCCCAAAGTAAAACTCCCAGAGTGACAGATATGATGACGCGTGGCAATCTAGATTCGGATGGCTGAGATCTACTTCGGGACTTCGAGCCTTCGAGACGTCAATGCTTTTGAATGTTAAATGTGAAGAGTTTCTCGGAGGAAAACTCTCGAAGTGAGAGATTGGTTGTCGTGTGTCCCTATTGACGGATGGTCCAAATTCACTTCGGGACTTCGAGCTTTGACCCTTCAGAATTTTTACACACTTCCCACTTCAAAACTCCCGAAGCTTATTTCCCCGAACACTTGGATCAGACGCCACTTATTTCCCTTCAAGATCAACGACTCATGCTTACTTCAAGGCTTTGGGGACTTCAGAACTTTTGCTTTGGTGTTATACTTTGCACAACTTTGGACTTCCGGACGCCCGTGGGCCGTTGATTTGGACTATTCCTGGAATCTTCGTTGCTGAAGGATTACAACTGCCTGCTGCTTTTAAGCCCAAAACGGGTTGCTTTGAATGTCGCCCTTTGTGTCCATGGTTGCAGCCTACGTGAACAAGGATTTGGGCGATTGGTTGTGGGCTGGTAAAACAGGAAGACTGATGACTGAAAAAGGAGATGAGTGTTCATCCTTGGAGAAAAAAAAAGGGGCTTGGGGCCAAGATTTCACTCAGGTAAGATATTTAAGGAAAACCAGGGCGCACAAACGAACAAGGGCAAACAGAGAACGATTTACAAGCCGAAGGGGGGGAAAACTTAAGATTTGGTCTTAGAAAATGATAGAGATAGGGAAAGACTATAGATTTGGGTATATCGACACACACCTACGGCCCTTGACAACCTTATGTGATAACATTTGGCTGCACAGGGGATGGCATGCTCCCTACGAACTGCCAAGAACACACAATTTCAATGCCTTGGCTGTTGGGCTATGGAGTCTAGCTCAAAAATTTTGCTGAAGAAAACAGGGAAATATGTACACTACTCTACTAAAAACCGAAAATGAACACATGGGCTCCAGAAGGAACTTATTTATGTACACTCCTGAACTAACTGATTTTCACAAAGTGCTAGGTGAAAGAAAACTTCCACCATAGCCACCCAGACTGCTCAGTAATAAAATTCTTCTCTTTTCTGCAAATAATCCATAAAAGGTAATGGAAGTATGACAGCACAAAGAAAACATGTATGGGAAAAATGGAAATACCTCCAAATGACGAAAATATGAATAATTTTGCAGGCTCCAATGCTTTTGGAAAACACAACTCCATATACAACCCCACATGGTCACAAAATTTATAATCAGGAAAGCTCGACTGGTAAGAAATTACCTCTTGCACTTCATTGTTGCTCACCCATTGTTCGATGTTCTCATAGCGTACAAGTGGGTATAGGACTGATGCGGGTTGGCTGATTCAAGGTGATATTTTCTCATTTACAGGTTTAAGACAGGAGATGAACTGCACCTCTAGTTCCTCCATTTTTCCTTTGTCTGCTTTGAAAACATCTGCTAGCTGAGAGCAAGAAGTCTCTTCATGTGTATCCATGGATGGCTCTTTCTATCTATCATGTTGCTCTTGGTAGGAGCTTTCTCTTTCATAAGAATATTGGAAGCCTATGCTTTATGCTTTTGAATACTCTTCAGGGGTAGGTGAGCGCATAACTCTTTTATTTTTATCATCGCTTTCTCTCTCAATCAAATCTTTACCGGACTCGTCACACGAGGAACACTCTATCATCTACAGAATGTGGAGTGCCAACTTTTTGCAACAGTCATAAAAAATAAGATGAGTCCAGTAAGTCTTCTCGTAATACGAATTAAAAACATCGTAAAAATCCTCCAAAGAATGGATACTAGCAGCGGGGAGAGATAGAACCCAATCAAGAGAAACTTCCTCTAAAGAAAATCTGAACATATTGATCCAGACATCCTCGTGAAAGAAGTCGTGCTTGAGCATGCATACATGAAATTTTAATAAGTGCTTACCGGGATTGTCATGCTTGCTTCCTCTTAATTTGGGAAGATAGTCATCCCATTCATCTCTATACGACATTGGATGTGGATAACCAGCTATGGATAAGAAATTGAAAGGGGTAAATTTCGGAGCCAAGATAGCTGAGAGATGTGGCTCCCCCTTTTCTCCTTCATGGCTCTCCCCAGGATCATATTCACAATCACCATAAACAAGAACCATGGAGAGGCTCTGCTCTTCGTCATATTCACTGGGATATCCATCAAAATTTGTTTGTTCTTGGTTAGTATCCAACATCACTTCTTCATCATAAGTAGGGTTGTAAAGAACCTTTGTTTCCAGGACCAGAATATCCTCTGCATTTTCTTCGTAAGAGCGGCGAGAAAAATATGCCTCCAATTCCTCTATACTTGCGGAATGTGATTGTATCAGCTCCATCGTCTCCTCCGGGGGATGTCCCTCGTCCTCACAGCTTTCGCAAGAACGAACCATGTCCTGAATGCCACCTCTATACTCCTCATAATAGTTATGAAAGATTAACTCCGAGTAATAATACCTTTGACGGTGAGCATTGAAAGCTGCATGAAACTGTTCCAGGGAGGAGATGCTAGCAGGGGGCAAGGAGTGATACCACTCACGAGCATCTCCCGCTAATGAGAACATGAACATCTTCAATAATAAATCCTCATGATGTATCTCCCACTTATGCATGAGTTCATGAAACTCACAGAGATGCTTGACAGGGTTGTCATCTTTACGTTCTCTAAATATGGGCAAAAAATCACCCCACTCGTCGATAGTAGGAACAATATTTGGAAAACTAGGAACATCAGAGAAATTAAAAGGAGCAAACCTGGGAGAAAAAATGGCTTCCATCTAAAATATGACTTCTTAAAAATGTGGAGTCACCATTGGATTCTTTAAACATGGAGTCGCCAGGTGAATGATATGTTGTCTGAAAGTGTCTGGTCTTTTTTCACCATCAAAGACCAGATCTGGTCATTATCGTTCTCCCAGGGAGATTTTCAATCTAGGACATCAGTTAAAGCCTTCTCGAGTGGATGTTGGTTTTATATGAGTGGAGGTCAATGGACAAAACTCAATATATGAATGATGTTCAACACAGAGTTGGACAAGAAATGCACATGGAAGTGAGGGCCACATTAACTTCAGTCAATGAATTGAGTTTAAGTGTGATTAGAGGGAAGACTTAGTGAGAAAGGTGAACAAGACTGCTATGAGCATCAGGCTTTCAAGAAGCTTGGAGAAGAAAAACTCAGACTCAAGATCACTCTTGAGCTCAAGTTTCAGACACTGAAATATGTCCAAAAAACACGGTCACAACAACACAATGATCAAACCTACATCACAATGCAGCTACAACAACTCCACTAGATCCTCCATGCCTGATCCATTCAGTTTAAGAGGGAAAAAGATAACAAGGGAGCTGACTAAAACTGGTCATGATACCACTATAATCAAACCTACATTACAATAACATAACAACCCTCGAATGAATCCTCCATGCCCAAGTGTTTTAGCATAGTTTTTGTAGAGAGATGAAAATAAGCTGACTTATATTAACATGAAAGTCTCAAATTTGGTACATAACCAGAGAACAATTATGCCATCAAAACATTACAAAATAGGGAGCTCTACTCAACCAGTTGACGACCTTAACAAACTATCAAAACTAATTATTTATACTCAGAACAATTCGCCACTACCAGGAGTGTGACCTGGCCACTACAACCAAAGCTTTGCGTCAGCGACTTCTTCTGTCAGACCAAACGTGCATCCCTCTATCAGACGCGAGCTCAGATCGACATGGTTTTTACAAGGAAACCTGTCCACAGGTGTACCACAAGCTGACAGTTCAGTCCCCAGGGCCAGACCCTCCATTCCTTCCATTTATAGAGTGAGTCGAGGTTTCAACCACCAGATCTATTTTCATTAATTGCCTCCTCGGAGAGTGAACGAGACCTAATGCTCAAGGGGCGGCTATGCGCTGCTCTCGGATAGGATGCCATATAAACAGAAGATTTTGGGGCCGTCAAAAGCGATTTGGATTCAAACCGCTTTTGGGCCCGCAATCTATCACATTTCACCACGTAGCATTTTCGCCATAACATGGTTTCCATTGCAGGACCGCTCAAGAAAAATATCGCTCGAGCATGTTGCGTCCCCGCAATGGACTGTGGTCGTAGGTCTGATCTTGATCTGTGATCTAAGCGCGCCCGCTAGATTTATCGCCACTTCCAATCTTAATCGCCCACCAACTTTAGGATTTGCCAAAGGTGTGCCTTGGGATGGGGCACTACTTTTGGCATTGAACAATAACATCTCTCGAAGGATGATCTGATGTGGAGGTCTAACGTCACCATGTTGATATGTCGCGGACGGAGAGGTGACATGTGTCACTCGAAAACAGGCAAAAAACATGTCTAAAACACTTGAAATGAGTGCCATGTGTCAGCGCTAAACAGATGCCATGTGTCTATGTCGACGACTGCTACGAACTTGGTGCTCTAGGGCTCGGGTGCTAGCTCCTTTTCCTTTGGCTCCTCTATGTGCTTTTACTCGGAGTTGGAGATCTGATGACACATGTCTTCTTGAATCGAACGGTCGAGAATTACTTTGGGTCTCCGGACTCTGGGAAAATCAAATCTCAAACTTCCTCTGCCTTCAGTTACTTTTACCCGGAGCTATGGATCTGATGATGCGTGGCCCTCCTGAGATCGACGACTGAGATCCCTTCATGGCTCCAAACTTTGGGAAAATCAAATCTCAAACCTGGGATTCCAAGGGATTTTACCCGAAGTCATAGATCTCATGATGCCTGGCCCTCTTGAGATCGACGACTAAGATCCCTTCGTGGCTTCGGGCTTCAAACTTCTCAATAGTCAAACTGTATTTGACCCAAGCAAATCCGTCAGAGCTAGGGATCTAACGACGCGTGGCTCCTAGATTTGGACGGTCGAGATCCACTTCGGGTCTTCAGGAAAATCAAAACTCGAATCTTGCTTACCTTCTGTGCTTTTACCTAGAGCTATGGATTTGATGACACGTGGCTCTTGTTGATCAATGACTCAGATTCACTCCAGGCCTTCAGCCACTTCAGGACTTTGGCGCGTTTCTCATTTCAAAACTCCCGAAGTAAAACTCCTGGAGTGACATATCTGATGACGCGTGGTAGTCTGGATTTGGATGGTCGAGATCTACTTCGGGACTTTGACGCTTTTGAATGTGAAACATGAAGAGTTTCTCGGAGGAAAACTCCTGAAGTGAGAGATTGGATGCCGTGTGTCCATGCTGACGGATGGTCCAGATTCACTTCGGGACTTCGGGCTTCGGCCCTTCGAAAGTTTTACACACTTCCCACTTCAAAATTCCCGAAGGTTATTTCCCCGAACACTTGGATCGGATGCCACATGCTCCCTTCAAGATCAACGACTCATGCTTACTTTGGGGCTTTGGGGACTTCATATCTTTTGCTTTGGCGCTATACTTTGGGCAACTTTGGACTTCCGGACGCATATGGGCCGTTGATCTGGATTGTTCATGGAATCTTTGCCACTGAAGGATTACAATTGCCTATTGCTTTTAAGCTCGAAATGGGTTGCTTTGAATGTCTCCCTTTGTGTCCATGTCTACGACCTACGTGAACAAGGATTTGGGCGACTGGCTGTGGGCTGGGAAAACAAGGAGACCAGTGACTGAAAAAGGAGACAAGTGTTCATCCTTGGAGAAAAATAGAGGGGCTTGGGGCCAAGATTTCACTCGGGTAAGATATTTAAGGAAAACCAGGGTGCACAAATAAACAAGGGCAAACAGAGAACGATTTACAAGCCGAAGGGGGGGGAAACTTAAGATTTGGTCTTCGAAAAGGGTAGAGACAGGGAAAGACTACAGATTCGGGTATATCAACACACACCTATGACCCTTGAAAACCTTATGTGATAACACTTTGCAAGAGTATTAGTGGCGCACAGGGGGTTGCATAGGGCAAATGCCCCCCGCACGGGGGTTCAGGGGCAACACCCCTGAGAAAAAAAAAATCCTCGGAAAACGTGTCACATATTTATGTGGTTTTTCGGCACATGGTTTGTTTGCCGATGGTTTTCTATTTCTGGTTAAGGAATTAGGGTTGTTGACTAATCCAAGTCATTGGGTTAGGGTTTTGGATGTCGTTGGCTCCTATATGTATATTGTATTGTAAACAATGCATCACAATTAATGAATATAGAATATGTTGGTTTTCTCGGTTTGGGTTTCCAGGGGAAAAATCTTTGTGTAATGTTTGTATTTTCCATTGTATCTTTTTTGTTCTTTCACTGAAAATTTGTTTGCAGTAAATATTGTACAAGGTTAAAATCTACAGATCGATTGTGAGAAAATCTCTTATAAAATCTCTCTGTAATCTTTTTTCTTTTGCATTAATAAACTGCTCCAAGTGGTCGCATTGGTTGGGGCCATGGATATTTCCTCGTAGGGGTTTTACCACGTCAAAACATCGATGTGTTGATCTTTGATCTGGTTGTGTGAGTGGTTATCGAAGGTGTTCATCCTCTGTTGGAATACATGTGTTATTAAACAATAGATAGAATAAAATATTTTTCTATGTAATAAAGTCTGACATTAGAAAATAAGGCTTATGTAATAATATGAACATATCTAATGTAAGAAGACTTAATAGAAGGTTCTACTTCTAGAAATATCTTCCTCTATAATGTTCTCTAGAACATATAAATAATATAAATATGAGTAGAAAGCATGGAAAAGTTTTGTCTTGAGAATCATTTTGTACTTGAGCTTTGCTCTACTAGAGGTTGCCCCCTCGAAGAGGCAAGTGAACTTGGCTATTGAGATAATAAAGGTATCCCTTCTGGATTCAATTATGTTATTGTTCTCTCTATTTTTCTCTTTCTGTTGATAATTGTTATAACAATCTCATTTTTGCTTTGCATAATAACCTCTCGTATCTTACAAGTGGTATCAAAGCACTTTTCTGTGCAGATTTTTAGACAAAAAAATTGTTTTCAGGATATAGACATGTACTGCCAACATCTTTAAAGCATAGTGAGCTATCGTTCAACGAGTAAAATTTTGATTGGAGAAGACTACTCACAGGAAATACAGAAGGTTTCACGGGTTACTCGAAACACAATGTTTCACCTAGTCAGAAACCTTTATAACCCTTGTTGGTACTCCTTCAAGTAGTATCGCATTAGACAACACTTGCACACAACGATTCACTCCCATGTACCCTCGGGTATATAGGGAGTACCATAGGTCTCCTGAAACCAACTATAGATTCGCCAATCAACCGCCTGACTGCTATAGTGGCACCGAGAGAAACACTTGGGAAGACTACACTCACATACTTAGGTAATCAGGTAGTACAACCAAGGGTACGGTAGAGCCACCTTAGTTAGAGCCCTGAGATATTGGTTCGAGTACAACTATTGGACCATGTTGGTATATCAAAGAGTTATAGCATAGGGAAAACCCTTTTTCGTAGGAACCCTCAAAACCCTAACCCTCACTTATAAGCCCTTTTTTTTCCCGTGGACCCACCCGACACCCTTATTTGGGACCTATTCCATTAGATTCCTCTATTTTCACTCACCGCAATGGTACCCCTCACTCATAACCCCTTTTTGTGAGGACCCATTAGCCCAATTCTTGCTTGCCTACCTTCCCAATGGCCCACACCTGCAACCAAGAAGTTGACAACAACCTCCTTGCCTTGACCACCGACAACAACTAGACCAAGACTGACATCAAGAACACCAATGCCAATATTGTTACCCTCAATTCCAACTTTGAGATCCTTTCTGCATAAGTGAAAATTTTGATAGCCCTATCTATCGAGGTGAAAAACTAGACAGTGGTGATGAGTCAATTTCGAGGCCCTACCTCTTTTGAACAACCTTCACACTGAGAGGGTGTTGACTCCTCCCATTCCACGAACTTTCACTCTAACTCCCTTCAACATGAATTATGCCTTCCCAAATTTGAGGTGAATAAATTTGATGCCTCGGACCCCACGGGTTGGGTCACTCAAATGGGACATTATTTCTCCGTACATGGCATTATGGATGAATTCACCAAACTTCGCATTGGTGTCCTTTATTTAAATCTTGAATGTTGGCAATGATGGTAATGGCATACAAATTCACACATAGGTTATCTTGCTATGACCCATTTTGTTGCAAACCTTTACGAATTCTTTGACACCGACACCCATCATTTGGATCATTTGACCAAGTTGAAACAGTCTAGTACAGTGGAAGAATATATCGTTGCTTTTGAGCAATTGGATTTTCAAACTAACGACATATCAGACACTTTTTTCCTTGAATGCTTTATTATTGGCCTTAAGGATGACATCTGAGCTCGTGTCCTCATGGATCGCTTCATGACCTGGCTTGTTGCTACTCACCATGCCAAAGAATTGCAACAGATTGTTTCTTCCCAAATCAGAAAGCCCTCCTTTATTCTTCGTTTTCGACCCACCAATCTCGCCCCTCCTTCCCCTCTTCTTAAGATCCAGAAATTGATTTGAAAAAATGCCAACTTAAGGGTCTTTGCTATAACTGTGATGAAAAATATTTTCCAAGGCATAAGTGTCATGAGAAAAATCTTTTTAAGGCCATGTCTGAGGACCTTCTTGAAGAACATGGAGATGTTTCCCCTTCCGAAGAAATACCCCAAGCTGATGATCCTATCCCACCATCCGATCCATTAGAAGTTGAACCACTTATATCTTTGAATGCTTTCGTCGATCTCTTTGCTCCCTAAACTCTTATGCTAATTGGGTATATCAAGAATCAAAAAGTCACTATCCTTGTCGATAGTGGTAGCACCCATAATTTTATTCATCGCCACATTACTCAAGAGACCCTATGTTATATCCACGCACTGAATAATTTTCAAATCATGATTGTTAATGGTGGTTCCATGAAATGATGGGGTCATTGTGGAAATGTGCACCTGCAAATTCATTATCACCTAGAATCCCACATGTTTTCTATTGACATGGGTGGTTGCGACATTGTTCTGGGTGTTGAATGGTTACGCACACTAGGTCCCATCACCATGGACTTCAAGGAATTAACCATGCATTTCCAACATGATGGAAAACAAATGTACCACTTCCAAGGCATCATTTCAGGTTCCCCTGAGATTATCAGTTCACACTGAATGGAGAAACTCCTCAAAAAAGGTCATTTTGACATTATTTCCTAATTCCATGTCATTCAGGCACTTGAAACCCCCTCACCCACTATTCATCCTGACATCTAGTTTATCCTCTCCAAACACAAATATGTTTTTGACAAACCCCAAGGGATTCCCCCTTCCCATGGCCCCCATGATCATACCATCCCACTTGTCCCTGGTAGTCAGCCTCCCAATATTCATCCTTATCATCACCCCTTTGCCCCAAAAAATGAAATTGAGAAAATTGTTCATGAATTGCTAGCGACAGGTGTCATCCATCCTAGAACTAGTCCTTACTCTTCTCCCGTCGTCATGGTACTCAAGAAAGAAGGTACGCAACACATGTGCCCTGATTTTTGATCCCTCAACAAAATTATTGTCAAAGATAAACTTCCCAGTCCTGTCATTGATGACCTTTTACATGAATTGAGTGGTGCTCAATTCTTTACCAAACTTGATCTATGTTTTGGATACCACCAGATACCTATGAAAAGGATTCACATTCCCAAAATTTCCTTTCAAACTCATGGAGTCCATTATGAGTTCTTGGTCATGCCCTTCGGCCTGTGTAATGCACTCTCCACTTTCCAAAGCCTCATGAATCATGTCTTCTGCCCTTTCCTCCATCAATTTGTATCAGTCTTCTTCGATGATATCCTCATTTATAGTAAATCTTGGCAAGCCCACCTAGCCCATGTGGATCAATTCTTACATTACTATTTCAACACAAACTCTTTCTCAAACAGTCTAAATGTTCTTTTGGAGCTTTGAAAGTTGAGTACTTGAGCCATATTGTTGGCAAGGATGGTGTCTGTGTGGATCCTAAAAAAACAAAATCTATGAAAGATTGGTCCCATCCTAGAACTCTTAAAAGTTTGAGAGGTTTCCTAGGTTTAACTGGATATTATCACAAGTTTGTTCAAAACTTTGGAAAAATCACAGTCCCCCTCACTACTCTTCTTAAAAAGAATGCTTTCAGTTGGACTCTAGCCATCGATCAATCCTTCCAAGCCTTGAAAGAGCCTATGTGTATGACCCCTTTTTTGGCACTACCTGACTTCACAAATACTTTTGTTATAGAATGTGATGCTTCTAGGAAAGGCATTGGGGTCGTTCTCATGCAAGATGGAAGACTAGCTTTCACTAGCAAACAACTCTCTGAGAGACACTTGGGAAAATCCACCTATGAAAAGGAAACATTGGTTATTCTGCATGTGGTTGATTGGGCATGGCTACAACAAGACAACCCGTCAATTCTTTCTAGTGTTATTTTCTTCTCTAGGGTTTTACTTGTATGCCACAAACTTTGAGATTTGATAGTATATTTTGTTGCTACAATAAATCTTGAACCAACAAGTAAGTTCTTGATGTTACAAGGAATTAGTTTATAAAGAAGCTTGCTATGACATGTTGAGAATGATTTAATAGAGAAACTTGATTGCTATGACATGCTATGAAGAATGGTTATATGGCACATTTATATGGATTGACCAAAAGATACAAATCCAAAGAGATGAAAGAGATTGTATGGAAGAGAAGTATTATATAATTTTATTTCATGATTTAAGAGATTGTTTTCAAGAATTTTATTGCCTCGTTTCATTTAATATATACCCAAGTATTGTTGGGAAGAGATTACATTGCATCACCAAAATTGATAATGCTTGCTTCACTATAGTCCATAACATTGACATCACTCTCTATCTAAAACCTTGCATACCACTAATATGGTGATTTAATAAAGAAATACGAAGTCGTTTTAGTGCATTAAAAATGAAACATTCTTTGAAATTACTAAAATGAAACATAATTATGCTCTTTACATTCCGAGATTTGTTTGAATAGACAAACATGAAGTTGTAGTTGTAGAACTGCAACAAAATATTCCCATATAGTAAAATGAAACATTATGTGCTTTACATTTTTACATTCCATATAGAGAAATCATGACCAGTGAAAAAATACATAAGCACACCAAAGATAAAAGAGAACAACAAGTCAAGACATAGAAAAACTAAGTTCATCATTTGTCTAAATAAAATACATTTCGATAACGTTAAAAAGCATAACTACTAGATTGTCATTTGAATATAACACCGACTTTATAAAAATCTTTATAGCAAAATGATTTTATAAAGAAACTTGTTGATGTTATTTTGTTTGCTCAGTTGTATTTTCTTGCTTTGCTCGAGCAATATCATCGTCAACAACTAGCTCATCATCAATTTCTTATTCCACATAGAGGGCTATCTGCTATAGCACAAAATGCCACACTTATGCATTTGTGCCATGGCCCAACCTTTTCTGTTAGCTTGCTAGACAAATTCTCAACTTGCCTCATGTAAATCATCTAAAAAACATGTCTTTTCCACATATTTGCAATCTCCTTTGATGCAAAGCACAAACATCCACGATTTGTCAGTGTAACATCCACGGATGACCTAAAAAATAAAGAAAAATAAAATATTTTCAAGTTTTTAGCTGGGTTTTTCGGTTGGGCTCGTTTCCCAACGTCCCCATGCCCGTACAAAACAAATTCCAACTTCCCTAACTCATCGGGGAAGACATAAAAGCACCATTGAGGACTAGAATGAGGAGAGGTCTTTTGGTGCAAGTTTATGTTGTTGAAATCTAGCAAGCTTCCCTATTCCTTTTTCCTCTAAGTATCATCCCCCGACCTGGAAACTCCTTTTCTAGTTCTTCTTCCTTTTTATATAGTCATAAGGTGTCTCCTTATCCTTATCAGGCTATCCAAGGAAGAGCCTCATTATTGAGTAGATGCTTGAAGGATCCGTGGAGGAACCTGGTTGGTTGGCTCTGAAGCAGTGCTGGAAGCGAGTCAGGTTTGATATTTGGTGTTGATAGAAGAGTTATCTTTCCCTCAAATTTGGCGTTCAATGCAATATTGTATGTTATCAGTCTCATACTCGCTTTGGATATAACAGATGATGTATATGCTACTTGATTACGTAACTACCTCGATGCAACATTTGTCTTGATTTCATTTTGCAGGCTTGTTCCGGCAAAGGTCAGGAGCACTTTGAAAAGCAAGAGCAGTTATCAACATCGAACGAAGGGTCTAAGGTGCACACTTTCTCCTCTCTTTCCCTACTCTCTTCTAGTGAAAAGTAGTTATTATTCAGTTTGCATATTTGTTTGTGAGGGAAGAGTTTAGTCTTCTCAATCGAGTCTCGATATGTTGTGACTTGACCCAAAGTCACGGGTGAAATATCCCGTCAACACTATCATAGAGACATCATGACAACATTATAAAAATAGAACTAGTAATACAAATTGAAAGTAAATAGCAGAATAACCCCACCATCTACATGTTTATCCTATAAACACAATCAATAGTATGACCGACATCATCTTCTTGTAAAAGAGGGAGCATAGCATTGTTTTCATAAAACATGCAAGGTATAAAAAACTAATAATGTTAGCTTAACAAGACAAAGGAAATAATTTCAAAATTACATAAAATGTTATGCAATCCACAAGGAACAAATGTAATAATGCCAACTTGACATGTAGACATTCATATTGTCAATATGACATGAACATCTACAATACAAAATAGGCCTCCCATAAATGCATGCAAATAACACAAATCCAAACACAAATTGGAAGTAGAGAAACATAACACATTTTGGGGGGCATACTTACCATGTCATATGCTCTTAGCTCTAGATGCTCTATACTAGACACATCGAGCAATTCATTGGAATCATCCTCAACATGAACATAAACATTATAACATTAGCACAACAAGATACCATTGACTGAAATATATATTGAAACAAAATAAATGGGACATCAAAACCCTCTACAAACTTTTTGAGGGATCCATTATCACGTTTGCAAGGATGTCATCATCATAATATACAAACAAGCAAGACTATCCTAAACAAAAATTACGTGGGGATGACACTGTTTGGAAGTGTCTCTAGCGATTTGCAAGAAAGATTGGACCCTACTCGAAATCCCACCCCAAGTAATAGCACTAACATGCACAGTGGAAGAATGCATGCATAAGCGTAAACAAATTTGGATGCATAATATTGAACATAAAATTAAAGAAAACATATTTGTAACACAAATGAAAATAGGCTACTTATAGTTTGCAGTAAATGGACAAATTTCCCTTTCTTCCTCTTGGTGTGGTGACATCATCAAGGACAACATGAAGCACAACAACATCTACAAAGTCATATTTAGTGGCTAAAGAAAAATTTTGTTAGGGGTGCAGTCTCCTATCAAGAAATCATAATGTCAACTTAAAATGAGAAGTGATAGTTTAATGTTGCTCGAAATTATGTAATAGGTATAATGTCGATGGATCACTACTACAAAAACACAAAAAACAAAAACTAGAGGACAATTTCTTCCAGCTCGATGCGAGAATTAATTTTCTTTCTTTTTTTTAGAACTTGCAAGACAACAAAAAATATACATGCAGAGATAACAATAGTGTATACTTTTAACTGTGGCTTAACTTGGGTATCATCCAAAGGATCACTTTTTATTTCAATTTGCCTCTGAACTTATACATAGAAATTGAGATTGGTGTCACTTAAAATTCAATAAAATAAAAAGAACAATTATCAACAGACTTATTTTACCTCCACTATAGCTCCCAGAGTGTCATTGTCCACATTTGGCACCCATGTGTGCTTCTTCTCCATTTTTCCATTTTCTTATAAATTATTCCCTTGCATTTTTGTTCCAAATTAACAAGTCGAAAGGGTGGTGTAGCACATTTGCAAACACAATTTTTTGAACTAGTTGATAGATATGTTTTCAGGGTTTATGATCCAATTTTCCCTTTCCCACGCAAATGAGAGAATGGGGTTTCCCATGATTCTTTGAAACTTGGTCAAGGTTCCACAACTCCTTTCCCCTCAAACTGCCAAGCAATTGTTTAGTGATTTTGTGTGCTCTTAGATGGTGTGCTATGCAATTTGGTTAATTGTTGGTGTGATAAATCTTGTTACATGGTAAGAGAAAACAATAGTGAAGTGCTTTCAACCACTAGTTGTGCAACAAAAAATAGTTGCAATCGACTACACATTTGGTTATGAAGGATTCCTTTGCCATCATGTTTAAGGTAGGAAAGATTAATGTCATTTTCCTTCTAAACAACATGTGTAGCATATTTGAATTAGAACCAGTGTGATAAAACAAAACAAAACAAAAACACTGGCCTTGTTATTGCACAAATTGTAGGTTGGGAAAATCCTGACCCAATCCACAAGATGGAAAGAACTGTGGGAATACCTACCCACTATCACCTTAGATAGGTACTCCCCTCTCTTTAGTGAAGAGAAATCCTACACAATGGGGGTTTCCCGGGTGATCCTAGGGGAAAGGATATGGAAAGTGGAGTAATGGAAGGTGATTCCCCTATAGGTCAAGTTAATAAATGGAAGATGGCTTGGAAATGAGTCTTAGTGATGGTAAATGGTTGCCAAAGACTTGAGTACTCGCAGAAGAGAATTCTACCTACCCGAGATAAGAGAAAATACAAATATACCAGCCCAATATTCAAATGGACAAGCAAGTGAAGATTGTTGTCCTATGTAGCAGCAGTAAAAAATGATATCAATCAGTGAGTAAATGGTAATAAAAGCTGCTAAATATGTCATTGAATGTCAAGTAAAGATGCAAGAGATTAAGCTAGCATTGACTAGTATAACTCTAGTAAGATAAATTGATCTTACTGAAGTTATACTAGTCAATGCTAGCTTAATCAAGACTTCAATGATAAGTAATATTGTTAAGTAATATTATTGAAGAGATATTATGACAGCCTTATGGTTGTATCAAAATATTGCTACTGCAAAAAAATCTACCCCAAGAAATCAGTAAACAACTTGCCCAAAAATTAGCCAATATCAAGTAGATTATCAATGACAACTTGCAAGCAAAATCTTATGGTGGATCAGTGAGTAAACTTAGGTTTAAGAGTGTTTTGCTGCAGCCCTAATGGCTGTAGCACAAATTTATTACAGCAGAAAGAAATACTTGGCCAAGGATGATGCCCTAGAGGCTCAAAGAGGCTAATAACATGTAGAATTGATTCTACTTCAAACAATTTGAATATCTCGTAAAATCACGCATTCCAATGCAAGTAATTTATTTCTCCAATGCAAATTTCAGATTAGTGCATTTAGTATATTGGGTAAATGGAGTCTTGGTCATGAGGGTTGGATCCACAATGTCTCTAGGGGTGTAGGCCCTTCTACTCCCTAGAGCATGCAAAACCAATAAAGGTAAGTCTAGGAGGGTGTAATCCCTTTTACACCTCCTAGCAACCTTGTAAAAAATGACTTGTCAAATTGCAAATAAAATGGACCTTGGTGAAGGGTGTATGCTCTTATACTCCTCCAAGGGTTTAAGACAAGAATATCAATGAAACTAGAAGAAAACACCAACAAAAATGCAAAAAATTCCTTACAAGTTCCACAAAATAGCATGAACAAAACCTAGGTTACCAAGCAATATCCATCCAAACCAAGAAATCAAGTCTCCAAGAGGTGCACACCACTTTAGCTCCACAATATACCAAGAGAAAACACCAAAAGATAGTTGCACAAGAGAGAGATAGTCCAAATTTCCCAAGTAGGGCGCAAATTTCAGCCAAGTAGTCTTCTCTACACAAGAGAGGTATGATACAAATGAAAAGATTCAAGCCTTTATTTATACTAGGCTTTGAAAAATAGTTTGTCCACATCTAGTTAGGGTGAACCACAAAGTAAGGAGTTCGACCTCCTTTACTTTGCCCCTTTACAAGATAAATTTAAATTTGCACATGAAGAAACCTTAGAAACATGATGTTATCTCCCTAAAGGGTGACATTTTGGCACTTTAGCGAAGTTGTTGGGGTTGTAAGAGAAAACGACATGCCTACAAAGGCCATGTGTCCTCAAGACAAGTGTCTCCTCCACAATGTAAGGGGTCCTCCCTGTTAGAAATAAAGAGATGTGCTCATTTTTCCATAGACAATATAACAATATTGTCACCCAACCATAGGCACAAAGGTCACCCTCGAGCACCTTAACCTTGACAGACAGAATAGTTATGGTAGCAGACCAATAGCCAACCAAGGCTAGTTCACCTTTCTCCAAGGGTAGCGCACAAAGCAAGAATAACCAGAAATCAAGAAAAAAGTCCAAACCATAACCAAGAGACCAAGTCCAACCAAAAGCCAAAATTCCAGTTGCAGCAGTTGCAGTTGCACTCCCTCTCCAAACTTGCACACCACTAGTCTTATGCAATTGTGAGTGAATGAGTGTCAAATGAGCTCTAGCGCCCTCTATTTATACTTCTCTATCTCACTTGACTGGGTTGAATTCTCTTTCTAGGGGCTAATAACTCTATTATATATGTTATTCACTCGAATTGTCTTCTAGGGTTTTTATCCAATGTTTTAGGGTTCTCTTGCTTCCTAGAATATTCTAGTCTTATCAAAGGTTACATGTGGAGGTTAATACCTCCCGAAAATACCATAATATCAACACTCCCTCCTAGCTAGGGAGGTATTAAAGGTAATGGTCTTGATCACAAACAGACCATTCAACCGGTATCATCATCATAGCCACACAGGTTATCTTATGATCACGTAGATAAACTCACGAGCAACATCATCACTATCAGTATCATCTGATAGCATCAACTGTATCATCTCTCGAATCCATACTCCATCTGGGTAACCAGGCATGATGTTGAATAAGTCACTCACTCCATAGAGTGATACAAGGACCATTGTTCTAATCTGGACATACGTCCTAAAAGAATGCATGTCCCAATAGATGTTGAAACCTATGCCATGGGCTATAGAGACCATTCCCATGGGAATGTCAGTCACAAACTATTTTCTAATCGGGTCATATGTACCATAGAGATACATCTCTACCTATATGACTTAGAAAATATCAGTCCTGAATCGTTTTCCTAACCGGGCCACAATATGTGCCTTTGGAAAATACCAATCCATGATACGTCAACAAACTGTCAACCTGGACCATTCTCCATAGAGAGAATGCAAGCCCACCAACAATTTGTTCTGTCTGGACCATTCTCCGCCTGGAGATTGTCTCTCCACCAACTCACTCACTAGCCATCTATCTGGCAATCAACTCCAACACTAGTGGCAATCTCCATGTCACTCACATAGTAGCATATTGTTGCTATAATGCCATCAAATAGAACACAATTGTGTCTATCCATAGTAGTATACAACTACTATCCAGTGGTACACAACCACTACTAGTAGCACACCGCTACTAACCAGTGACACATAGTCACTACTAGTGGATCAAATCCACCACAGTAGCATACAACTACTATCCAGAGACATACATTCTCCACAACAATCATATCATTTGATATCAACCTACATAAATAATATCATGATACAAACTGAGTCATTTCGGCCATTCTTCCACTCACATCTATGAGTTCTGGAAGAGCATCTTCCCTCAGAAAGTAAACATAAGCCATGGGCTATTTGGACTATTCTTCCCAAGCATAGAAGAATAATTGTCCTTGATTTATGAGCCTAGACCATTCACCTAACTGGGCAATTCCTCCGGCACTAATCATAACACAACCTAGAGAGAATGAGTTTTCCCTAAGGAATGTTTGTCCCTAATTGTTGAACCTGGACCATTCACCTAATTGGGCCATTCCTCCGGCACTAATCACAGTGCAATCTGGAGAGAATGATTATGCCCTAAGGAATGACTATTCGGACCATCTTCTATGGAAATGTTTGTCCTGCACCAACCTCCAAAACGGACCATTCTTCGAAACTACTCACAACTATGAACTTTGAAAGAATGATTGCCCGACGAGACAAACCATTCTACTTGACCACTACTGATAGTGACTTACAAGAAGAATGATTATCCTAGACCATTCCCCCACACTGGCCACAAGGGGAATCGTTGTCTATGGTACATCAACAATTTATCAAACCATTTTCATTACAAAAATGACTGTCCGATCTGGACCATTTTCCAAACTGGAAAATGATTGTCCGTTAGAAATCTCGAACTACTTTCCGGATTGAAAAGGAACTACCCAACCTGAACCATTTTCTTAACTAGAAAATGATTGTCCATAAATCAATAACATATCAGTGCTCCCTCCCAACCTGGGAGTAATCGCTTCCTTTTTCAATAAGGAAGTCATCTCCACGAGCCATAGCTTGTCCCTTAAGAGTTGAAATATTGTAACTTCCAAGAATATTATAATTATATTTGAGTTATTATCTTATATAAGATTAAATCCCCTTTTGTGGATTGGTCAAACCATATTTATATGGCAGTATTTGTAAATTCAACCCCTACCATGTGAAGAAACACAACCCTAGCGCCTCCTCAACTAGTATTTATATGTGAGGATGGTGCCTCACTTACTCACTCATCTAATGCGCATATATTGAAGGCAAATGCAAGAGGAAGGAGAAGAGAGGCACATGCTCAGTCTTGGTTTATTCTTGGTGTTTTGGTCTTAGCCTTGGCATTGTATTGGAAATCTATTATTGAGGAATTTTTTGTTGGTTTTTCTCCCCCATGAAGGTTTCACGGGATAAAATGTTGCATACCTTGTGATTGTGTTTCTTTCAGTGATCCTCTTTATGTTGTTGTTTTTGGAAATAATATAATAACAACAGTAAAACTTAACATGGTATTAGAGCTTGATTGAATAGAGCACCTTTCACTGGGTATCTAAAAACGTCATTGTTGTCGTACAAGGAAATTAGGGATTTTTATTGAAGAGGAATTTCTGACCAAAAACTATCTAGGAAAGTGTGCCCTACCCTAGCGCATATTTTGACAGCCTGAGCACACCTTTTAAGTGGCTAGATTCTCTAGAGTGTCAAACCCTAGTTTTGACTAGTACCAGAAAACAAGGAAACCAGAACCATTACCAGAAGTACCAGTCCAAAAGTGTGCAAGTCAAGTTTCAAGGGGTAAAAGTTGGAATTTTCTGAAACAGTCAGCTCTAGCCAATTCGCCTCAACCCAACGTATCTCTTGGTAAGTTCAGATTAATTTTCTGAGCACTTTCATTTTCTAGTCATTTTCCTAGCTCCGGGTCAAGATGTCTGTAAGCACCAAGCTTGTTGACAAGTTAGAAGGTGTGGAAAATTTCCATGCATGGAAGTATAGAATTGGACTCATTCTTGAAGAGAATGACCTTGCAAAATTCATAAAAGAAAATATACCAGAACCCAAAGAAGATGAAACCAGTGCAAGAAGGATATGATTAGGGCCAAAAGAATAATTGCAAATTCCATTAAAGACCACTTGATTCCTCAAGTGTCTTCTAAGAATACTCCAAAAGATATGTTTGATGCCCTAACCAGAATGTATGAAGGAAAGAAAATCAACCGGAAGATGAATCTGAGAACCCAACTCAAGAATACAAAGATGCAGAAAAGAGAAACAGTTCAAGACTATTTCTCTAGGGTTTCTCAATTCAAGGAATAGATAGAAGCAATTGGAGACAACTTAGATGAAGATGAACTCATAATGACAACTCTTAATGGTCTCACAAGACCTTGGGATGCCTTCATCCAAACTATTTGTGCAAGAAAATAGAAAGTCAAATTTGACAGTTTATGGGAAGAATGTGTTCAAGAAGAAGCAAGAGTAGCCAACCGAGAAGACGTCTTATTAAGAGATAAAGATCAAGATCTAGATGCTCATGCTAAAGGAGGAAAGAAAAAGTCTCATTTTCAAAAGGAGACCCACTTTCATAAATAATCTCACTCTCCAAAGAGATTCCAGAAATATCATAACGGTCAAAGAAAGGGAAACTATGTCTTCTCTTATCAATGTTATCATTGTGATAAGATGGGAGACATTGCTAAGAATTGTCCTGCCCGAAGGGAAGACTACAAGAAGAGAAATAACAAAATACATCATGCCCATGCAGTTGAAGATGATGAGCCACCCAAGAAGTTGACTAAAGAAGAGATTGAAGATTATGTTTTGTTTTCATCCCTCTCAGGATCTGTGACACCTGGAGAGGATACACAACTCATAGATAGTGGTGCCTCTAAGCACATGACGGGTCAAAAAGACATTCTTTCTAGCCTTACAGAAAAGGACTTCCCCCATAAAGTTTCACTTGGAGATAATTATCAGTACCCTATTAAAGGAATGGGAGAATCCACCTACAAACTTGATTCAAGAACTCCGATGAGAATGAAGGATGTACTTTATGTACCAGGTTTGATAAAGAACTTACTTTCTATCTCAGCTCTAGATAAGAAAGGTTTCAGAGTTGCAGTCATAGATGGTGAATTTCTTATGTGGCCTAAAGGAAAAAATATAGAATATGCAGTTGTTATTGGAACAACAGAAGGTGGGTTGTACAAGTTAAAAGGTCACTCAGATGTATCCTTGACTCACTCTACTAAAAGTCCTTGTGAACTTTGGCATAGAAGACTAGCTCACATCAACTACAAATCCTTACTATATGTAAGCAAGGTAGTTACAGTTTTACCAAAATTAAAGGTTAATCATGAAGGTGTATGCAAGGGATGTGCACAAGGAAAGAACATAAAGAATCATTTTCCAAAGAGAGACGGTAAAGTAGAAGGAATCTTGGAACTTTTCCACTCAAATGTGTGCAGTCCAATGCCATCAACCTCTCTAAGCAGTTATGTATACTATGTATCTTTTATTGATGATTATTCTCATAAGACTTGGGTTTATTTCTTGAAATCAAAAGATGAAGTACAAAGTTCAAGGAATTCAAAGCCTTGGTAGAAACCTCTCCGAAGGGAAAATCAAGATACTCAGGTCAGACAATGGAGGAGAGTACACTTCAAATGGATTTGGAATCTTTTGTTGAGATGTCGGGATTACGAGGGAGCTCACCACTCCCTATAATCCTCAACAAAATAGTGTAGCAAAGACTATGATTCATGATCAAGATCTTTCAATGTACTTATGGGCTGAAGCAGCAAGAACAACAATATATGTCCAAAATAGATTATCCCATAGTGCACTTGGATTCAAAACCCCAGAAGAAATGTTTACCAAAAAGAATCCATAAGTAAGCCATCTAAAAATATTTGGTTCTCTAGTATTTTTACACATTCCAAAATAAAAGAGAACTAAGTTGGATCCTTCAGGAAAGAAGGGAATATTTGTTGGATATTGTTTGGTCTCTAAGGCCTTTAGAATTTACATACCAAGTTACCATCATATTGATATCAACAGAGATGTAACCTTTGATGAAGATGCAACACTCAAAAGATCAAGGAAATGCCAGCTTGAAGAAGTATATGAAGAAGAACATGTAGCTCCCAGAGTGGCAGAACCCGTGAAGAAAGTTACAGTTACCCCTAATGATGAGATTCCAAAAGATCATGATATGATAGAATCTCAAGAACCTCCCCGTATGACGATCTCTCACAAGAGAAATCCAACTTGGGCAAGCGAACTTATTCAAGATGCAGAGAAGTATGGTTCCCCAGAAGGAACCATGAGACAAAGCAAGAAACCTAAGCCATTCTCTAGCTATATGGCCTTGATATGTGATCTCATAGAAAAGGAACCTACTTGCTTTGAAGAAGCCATTCAAAAGAAAGAATGGACATACGCCATGACAGAAGAATACCATTCCATCATAAACAATGATGTATGAGAAGTAGTTCCCAGACCAAAGAACAAAGATGTGGTATCTTCCAAGTGGATATACAAAATAAAACATGCAACAGATGGAAGTATTGAAAAACATAAGGCAAGATTTGTGGCTCATGGTTTTTCTCAAAAGGAAGGTGTTGACTATGAATAAACATTTGCTCCTGTAGCCAAATACACTTATGTCAGAACCATCATAGCTCTTGCAGCTAAAATGAAGTGGAAGTTACACCACATGGATGTGAAAACAACTTTATTAAAATGTGTTATCGAAGAAGAAGTGTAAATAGAACAACCACAAGGGTTTGAAGTTGAAGATAGAAATACTCATGTATGGAAGTTGAAGAAAGCTCTGTATGGGTTGAAGCAAGCTCCTAGATCTTGGTATGGCAGAATTGATAGTTTCCTGACAAGATTGGGCTTTACCAAGAGTAAAGTTGATTCTAACCTTTACTTCAAGGTTATGAATGATGAKCCAGTCATATTGCTACTATATGTGGATGATTTATTCTTGACTGGAGAAGAAAAGCTCATCACAGATTGCAAGAAGAAGCTTGCTACAGAGTTTGAGATGAAAGACCTAGGCCYGATATATTATTTCTTAGGTCTTGAAGTTTGGTAGAGCCCAAAGATGATCTTCCTTAACCAAGGGAAGTATGCAGTTGAAATACTAAAGAGATTTTACATGTTGGAATGTAAATCCATGAACACACCCATGGAAATGAATTTGAATCTTCTAGTTGATACTTCATCAGAGTTGGTTGATGCTACTCTATACAGACATATTATTGGATCGTTGATGTATTTGATGAACACCGTGCCAGATATATGCTTTTTTGTGAACACCTTGAGTCAATATCTGGTGGAGCCCATACGTGTTCACCTTATAGCTGTAAAGCATGTGATGAGATACCTCAAGGGTACATTGGATTATGGTCTCTGTCATACTGGAGATCATGACTTCAGACTACATGGTTATATTGATTCATATTGGGCTGGAAGTGCCTCCGACATGAAGAGCACTTCAGGATGTTGTTTCAGTTTTGGGTCAGCCATGACTTCATGGAAAAGCATGAAGCAATCCGGTATTGCTCTCAGCATGACAGAAGCAGAATACATTGCAACATGTTCTGCCAGTTGTGAAGCCATATGGCTTCGAAAGTTATTGATAGGTCTGTTCGATCTAGAGATGGAAGCCACCGTGATTCTATGTGATAACCAGAGTTGTATAAAGATGACGAAGAACCCAATGTTCCATGATAAGTCGAAGCACATAGAGATCCTGTATCACTACATTTGTAATATGGTGTAGAGGGGAGCTATAAAGCTCCAATATGTTGGCACAGATGAGCAAGTCGCAGATGTGTTGACCAAGTCTCTGTCTCGTGTGAAGTTTGAGTACTTTCAAGACAAGCTTGGTGTAGTATGAAATGACCTCCCTCAAAAGGGGAAGTGATGTTGATGATACTATGGTATCCTGACCATCAGCAGGTAGCTCCGTTAGGATTTTATATCCCAGGGGATTGATCATCCCTAGAAAAATCCCGAAGGTCCAGTAAGGACGGTCTGTCAGAGTACCTGTGCATGTATATGCCAGCTATTAGAATATAATGGATGTGATCGTTTTACCATCGACAATATAATTGTTGTCACCCAACCATAGGCCAAAGCCACCCTCCGAGCACCTTAACCTTGACAGAGAATCACTCCGGAAGCAAACCCTAGGCTAGATAGCCAAACAAAGGGTAGCACACTTTTCCCCAAGGATAGCACACCAAACAAGAGCTGATCAGATAGTCCAAACCATAACCAAGAGATAGTCCAAGTCATAACCAAGAGATAGTCCAAGCCAAAACGCAATCTGCTAGCTGCAACAGCTGCAACAACAACTCTCCTCCAAACTTGCCCACAAACTGGGCAACTGCAGTGCACACAAGTGTTGCTCTGCAATTCTAAGAATGCCTGCCAAAATGAAGACTGGCCTCCTGTATTTATACTAATTTTGGCTAACTTCATGGGCCGACTTCTCATTCTGGGTACCTATTTACTCAGTATATAATATTTCTTCTGGACAACTTCTTCTCTTGGAGGCTAATAACCTAATACAAATTATCCTCTTGAGTTGACTTGTCTTCTAGGGTTATTAGCCTACTCATTAGGGTTTCTTCTTGCTTCCCGAAATATTCTATTCTCGTCAGGTTTACACATGGAGGTAAATACCTCCCACAGCTACCATAATATTAACACTCCCTCCTAGCTAGGAAGGTATTACAGGTAATGGTATTGAGCACAAACACACCATTCACCCAGTAGCATCAACATAGTTGTATATAATATCTCATGACTAGATCATGAGCACCATCATCACCATCAGTGTCATCAACTGCATCATCTCTCGAAACCATACTCTATCTCAGTAATTAGACATGATGTTCGATAAGTCACTCACACCACAGAGTGAGACAAGAGCCATTCTTCTAATCTGGACATATGTCCTAGAAAAATAAATGTCCTGAACCATTTTCCGTCTGGGAAATCTTTGTCCATTGATCATCCATCTAGCTGATAATCATTTTCAACATTGTTGATAGTCTTCAAGGCAATCAAAACAATATCATTCAATAGAACACAATTGTGTCTATCCATAGTAGTACACAACCACAATCCAGTGGTACACTACCACACCAAGTAGCACAAAGATACTTGATCAGTGACGTATAGTCACAAACAGTGGAACACATCCACCACAGTAGTATACATCTACTGTCTAGAGACATATAGTATTCATAACAATCATCTAATATCAACCTACACAGAAACAATGTTATGATATAAACTGAATCATCTGGGCCATTCTTCCACTCACATCTGTGAGATCTTGGAAGAGCATCTGCACTCAAAAGGTAACACCTCGATGATGAGCTATCTAGACTATTCTTCTCAAGCAAGGAAGAATAATTGTTTTGATTTCTGAGCTTGGACCATTCCTCCAACACTAGACAAAGTGTAACCTGGAGAGAATGAGTCTAACCTAAGGAATATCTGTCCCTGATTGTTGAAGCTTGACCATTCCCCACCCTCGGCCATTCCTCCGGCATTAAACAAAGTGCAACCTAGAGAGAATGATTTTTCCCTAAGGAATGACTGTCCAGACCATTTCCTAAGGAAATGACTGTCCTGCACCAACCTAAAAAGCGAACCATTCCCCATGCTAACCACAATGGGAAATCGTTGTCCGGCGAGGCGGGCTAGTCTTCTTGAGTAACCCTCAAGAAGATAGACTGCCCTAGAGCATTCCCCATGTTAACCACAATGGGAAATCGTTGTCTATGGTACATCAACAATCCATCGAACCATTTTCATTACGAAAATGACCGTTCGATCTGGACCATTTTCCGAACTGGAAAATACCTGTCCATCATAAATCTCAAACCACTTTCCGAATCTGGAAAGGAACTACTCATCCTGGACCATTTTTCGAACTGAAAAATGATTGTCCATCAATCAATAACACATTAGTGCTCCCTCCCAACCTGGGAGTCATCTCTTCCTTTTTCAATAAGGGAGTCGTCTCCACGAGCTCCAACTTGAGTACGCAAACTCTTTCATCTTGGACAAAAGCATTACCAAAATGTCTACTTATCTGCTCATCTATGGAGATATATATTGGAGAACCACTTTCTCCTTTTTGGACTTCATCATGGAGAATTTAATGCTTGATCTCAAATGTACTTCGGTCTGGAACACTAGTTTTTCTCTGGAGGCTTCATATAGCTTTGATCAATAAAGTAATCATTGTTGGATTCCTCTTTTGTTCCTTCTAGCTCACAACATTGTGGCAAGGGCCAAACTGGAACATATCCATGTGGCACTTCTTCTGTCATCACAAGATCTTTGTCATGGATTGGCAATCCATCATCCTGATCTTCTGAGTAATCATTTTGATACAATATCTCTGTTATAGAAAATCTTCACCACGCTTCTGCTATGCATTGGAGGTTCTCCATCAAGTTGTCTTCTTCCATCTGCATACAAGGGTCTCGTTCTGTTATGCCTCAAAGCCTTGAGGTTGCTCTTCATATGCTTTGTGTTCAATTTCTCTGGAGAACAGTCTTTGCATTCATCTGATGTAGAACTCCAATCCATGGATATTGCAGATGATATAATGACTCGTGTAGAGGTATGTCTGGTTTACCGGAACGAGCAATCATCATAGTCTTCTCCCTCCATCTGTGAGAACCTCTAGTTCTAGATCTCGCAATGCTTTCATTCATAAGTCTTCCATACACTGTTCTTCATCACAACTTTCGGTTCCTCTGCTTGATTGCTTTTAGTGAGTTCATATCAGGCTGGTAATCTTGTGATTCTTGATACAATGACTGGTTGTTCTGGCTTTTCTTTATTTCTTGGAATCTTCATGTTCTTCCTCATGTTTCTCTTTAGCTCTTGGGTCCATGGAGTTTCTTATAGATTCCATGCCCTGGAGATTCCACTTCTTTCTTTCATCATAGGATCACGGATGTGGATGGACAACCAGGGATACTTTAAGGTTTCTTTGCAAAGAAGACTTCTTCTAAGGTCGAACTAAACACATACTGCTTTTCATGGCTGCTACCATGGATATATACTACATCATCTTCAATGGATCATAGGATTAGCTCCCTCCTAATCCTTGCTTCATGTATGAGTGCATTATAATCAGCTCCCTCCATAATCCACGCTTTCGTTTGCACCCTTATTGCCTTTTGCAAGGTGTCATAAGTCTTTCTCTAACTTCTTCTTGATTGGTGACTTCTTCCTGTCTTTTAATTCTTCTCTTTTACTTCAAGATTGATTCTGATTTCGACTTATCTTGCAAGTGTTACTTATGTAATAACTTCCACATGAATTGTTTGATGTACTTCATCCTTTCATTGGTATTGTCTGACTTGTAGTCATAATGATCGCAATCCTTTTTGTTTCTTCCATGGGTATAGTTTCTCTTTGAACATATTCTCTTCTAAGAAGTAGATATGCAAGATATGTACAGAAAACATGGTATGTACAAGAACTATGAAGGGTATTGTTACCTTGTCTTAGAAGAAGAAGTATGTTTTATCCTGCTTGGTCTTCTTTGCAGGTTCCTTTTCTTCGACAATTGATGCTTCGTGTGTCCCCTTCCTTTTCTTTAGTTTGGGACAATGATTCTTGTAGTGACCATACTTTCGACAGTCGAAGCATTGTATTTCTAACATGTCTTTCTCTTGATTTGGCTTCTTCCTTGAACCAAACTTCCTTATGTTCCTGAAATTCTTGAATCTTGTTGTAAAGGCTTGATCATCATACTTCTTTTGAGGTTTCTCTTTTGCATTGATCCTTGATTCTTCTTGAGAACAACAAGTCTAGAGTTATTCAAATGTAGGATACTCCTTCCTTGTGCTCATGCTTGCGGCAAATGCATCGCATGTCTTGGGAAGACCATTGAGTACTATGTTTACCAATTCCTTCTCTGAAATGATCTCGTCAATAGCTTGTAGTTGATCTATTAACTGGGAAATTCTCACAAAGTATGATGTTATGTTGTCATCATCATTCATCTTCATGTCACAGAGCTCATTCTTAAGACTCATTACTTGTCCAATGTTTCTGACTAAGAAGAGGTTTGTTAGGGCATCATACATCTTCTTCAATAAGTCAAGATGGGAGATGTAGGGTATCAAGTGGTCTTTTATAGAGTCCACTATGATACTCATGGCATTGATGTCACCGTCTTTGAACTTTTCCATAACTGCAACGTTTTGTGGTTCTTTCTCCTTTCCTTCTTCAAACTCTGGTTTCACGATCTTTCCTTTCATGATATCCAGCGCTTTATTCTTGGCAAGGATGAGGTCAATCCTTGTCTTCCATGCTCTGAAGTTAGAAGCTCAATCTAACTTGTTTTCTGACTTCATGGAGTAGGTCATGGATTCTTTGACTTGGTCAACCCTAGATTTGAACAAAAACTCAAACTTGACGTCTTGGCTTGCAGAGAGTATCAGGAGATGCACTAGGCTAGGGCGCATTGATATATTCAGAATGTAGGTCAATCCCTTCACTTAAGGTGCCTCAACGAGAGGATTAGGGTTTCTGAAACTGCACCTGCTAGTAACCCTAGCAACAGTGTTTTGGTGACTGCTCCTACTAGAAACCCTAGCAACAATTCTTCAACGAGCTTAATATCCTTATGGCTATGCTTCCTTCCAGTGGTTAGACTGAATGAAGGAGGTGTGGGCCCATAACTTGTTAGAATATAATGGATCTCCTAATTTTACCATTGACAATATCACTATTTTCACCCAACCATAGGCCGAAGCCATCCTCCGAGCACCTTAACCTTAACAGAGAATCACTATGGAAGCAAACCCTAGGCTAGATAGACAAACAAAGGGTAGGGCACCTTTCCCCAAGGATAGCGCACCAAACAAGAGCTGATCAGATAGTCTAAACCATAACCAAGAGATAGTCCAAGACAAAATGTAATCGGCTAGCTGCAGCAGCTGCAATGACAACTCTCCTCCAAACTTGCGCACAAACTGGGCAACTGCAGTGCGCACAAGTGCTGCTCTGCAATTATGAGAATGCCTGCCAGAATGAAGACTGGCCTCCTGTATTTATACTAATTCTGGTTGACTGCCTGGGCCGACTTCTCATTCTGGGTACCTATTTACTCAGTATATAATATTTCTTCTGGCTGACTTCTTCTCTTGGAGGCTAATAACCTAATACAAATTATCCTCTTGAGTTGACTTGTCTTATAGGGTTATTATCCAACTCATTAGGGTTTCTTCTTGCTTCCTGGAATATTCTATTCTCGTCAAGTTTACACGTGGAGGTAAATACCTCCCGCAACTACCATAATATTAACACCAGTTGTGGTCAATAGTGGTAGCTCCGTTAGGATTTCATATCCTAGGGAATCTTATGATTCCTGAGCAGATCTCGAAGGTCGGGTAAGGACGATCTGTCAGAGTACCACGTGGTAGCTTGTTAGGATTTTATATCCTAGGGAATATTATGATTCCTGGGCAGATCCTGAAGGTTCAATAAGGACAGTCTATCAAAGTACCACAAATGTTGTTGTTGATGCACATGCCTCATTTTGTTGCCACATGTTGATGATGTTGTTCTGGCTTCATGTTGTTGATGATGTTGTTCCAGCCTCATGTTGTTGATGTTGTTGTTGTTCTAGCTTTATGCTATTGATGTTGATGTTTCAGCTTAATGTTGCTATTGATGATGATGATGTTACTCAAGCTCCATGTTGTGAACGATGATGATATTGATGTTGAGAAAACTTTTGATGATTTATAGATATGTCAGTCAATGTTCTAGATGTTGATGATGATGTTACCCTCTCCTTCTCTTGATGATATTGTATTGGTTCATGTCAGTAGAATACCCTTCTCGTTAAGGGGGAGTGTTGAAATATTGTAACTTCAAATAATATTCTAATTATATTCGAGTTATTATCTTATATAAGATCATATCCCCTTTTGTGGATTGGTCAAACCATATTTATATGGTGGTATTTGTAAAGTCGGCCCCTAGTGTTTATAAAGTGGTTTTAACCACTTCTAGAAGAAGTCGGCCCTACCATGTGAAGAGACACAACCCTAACGCTTCCTCAACTAGTATTTGTATGTGAGGATGGTGCCTCACTTACTCACTATCACACTCACTCATCTAGTGCGCATATCTTGAAGGTAGTTGCAGTTGCAGGAGGAAGGAGAAGAGAGGTGCATGCTCAATCTTGGTTTATTCTTGGTGTTTTGGTCTTAGTCTTGGCATTGTATTGACAATCTATTATTGAGGAAGTTTTTGCTGGGTTTTCTCCCCCATGAGGGTTTCCCAGGATAAAATGTTGCGTACCTTGTGATTGTGTTTCTTTCGATGATCCTCTTTATGTTGTTGTTTTGGAAATGCATTGAATGCTCATGTAATTTGGAAATAATCTAATAACAACACTAAAACTTAACATTAAGTACACAAACTTTTCATCTTGGATAGAGGCTTTACCAAAATATTTGTTATCTGCTCATCTGTGGAGATATACTGGAGAACCACTTCTCCCCTCTAGACTTTATCACAGAGAATATAATGCTTGATCTCAATGTGCTTCGACCTGTCATGGAACAACGAGTTCTCTAGAAGCTTCACATGGCTCTGATCATTACAATATATCACGGTCGTATTCAACACCTAATCAGACAGTCCAGAAACTAACTTACGGAGCCACACTGCTTCTGTACAAGCATCACAAGCTGCAATATACTCTGCTTCTGCAGTGCTAAGTGCAATAAACTTTTGTTTCTTCCTAGCCCATGACATCGTGGAAAAGATCAAACTAAAACATATAACACTTCTTCTGTCATCTGCACTTCCTGGCCAATCCATGCAGCTGTATATCATAACTCAAATGTCCCACAAGACAAATATTCGACTGAGTATTCTCCAATTACATTAACGAGCCATTCAATTGTCGATACATAGATGGGTCTACTGGAGCAAACTCTCTCAACTTCTTCAGATCTGCCATCGTGGGAGTTTGCCATGGATTTGCAATCCATCATCCCAGACTTTCGAAGAACCATTTCAATATACGTCATCTGTCATAGGAAGTTTTCACCACGCTTTTGTTGTACATGAGAGGCTCTGCACCAAGTTTGCTTGAATCCATACAAGGTCTTCTTCCATATGCATACAAGGGTCTCTTTCTAGTATACCTCAAAACCACGAGGTTGCTCTACATACACTTCTTCTTCAATTACTCCATTGAGAAGAATAGTCTTTACATTCATCTGATGTAAACTCCAACCCATGGATATTGCAGGAGATATAATGGCTCAGGTAGAGGTATGTCTGGTTACTGGAACAAGCTATCATCATAGTCTTCTCCCTCCTTCTAGGAGAACCCTCTAGCCCCGAGTCTTGCCTTGTATCTATCAATGCTCAAGTCTTTTTCACAATTTCTCACATACATTGTTCTTCATTACAACTTCCTTCCAGTCCTTATGCTTGACTCCTTCTAGTGGATTCAAACTGTTTCAATTGGTTGTTCTGGCTTTTTCTTTCTTTCTTGGAATCTTCATGTTCTTCCTCATGTTTTTGTTCAAAGTTGGAGTCCATGGAATCTTCTATAGATTACATGCCCTTCTTTCCTGAAGGCTCCAACCTTTTGTCATAGGAACATAAGTTAGATGGACAACCAAGGATATTCAAGGCTTCTTTTCGAAGAAGACTTCTCCTAGAGTCAAGTTGAACATGTGTTTCTTATCATGGTTGCTACTTCCAATGAAGAACATTGATAGATACTTCATGGTATTCACAGATTCTTCAATGGGTCATATCATTGGGGATTAGCTCCCTCCTAATCCCAAATTCATGCCTGAATGAGCAATATGCATGCTCTTCTTTTGGAATTATATGATCATCTCCCTCCATCAGAGAGAGTCCATGCTTCTGTCTGCTGCATCTCTCTTTTCTTTCTGCAAAGTGTCACAAGCATGTTCTGGTTTCCTTTTGACTCATGACTTCCTTCGAGTTTGACTCCTCCGAGTCTCTTTAAGTTTGTTTCTATCTGTTCTGATTGTTTCCCATATGGAAGTTGTGTCATCCTTATAAACTTCTTCTATGACAACTTCCTCAAGGATTGTTCATCAAACATATTTTACAAGGGTACTTGCCCGGAACAAGAATAACAAGAGCAAACAAGAAATATCTATCTAGAGTAGATGTTAGTTCAACTTGCGAACAAGTACAATAAGCATCTATATCAATAGTATTCATATGCAATTGAGTATTCATTGCACCTAGCAATAATAGAAAAGTTTGCTTTCACAATTTGTATTGTAGCAACTATCACCCTTGATATACACAAATTTGAAGCTTAACAATTTAATCAAACCTGGAACCTAAAGCCTCAACTGCTATGGAGGGTGCACTTGTTCCTCTGAATGCACTGAATCCAAGATTACAACTTCGACAAGGTCTTTAATACTTTTCCTGAAAACACACTCATGTTTTGCTAGATGATATAACTTAGATAGCATATACAAGTGCATACCTTTGAAACCATGTAGCATCATCCAACTTGCCTTCCAATCTGAAACTAGATACCATCTTGGCAAGAAGAGATTAGAAACTCAATCAAAAGATTCAATGATTAGAACAAGCTAGAAACTCTAAAATTCCAACTTTGACCAGAAGTCAGCCTTTTGTATTTGACTTTGACCAAAAATTCAAACCTGACCTTTTTTGCTAGCTGAGGGTACGAAGAGGTGCACTAGGATAGGGCACACTAGGATGTCAAGAAATTAGGTCAAACACTTCATCAGAAGTGCCCGAACACAAGGGTTAGGGTTTGTTGCAGCTGCATAATTAAACAACCTAGTTGCAGTTGTAATTGGTGTCATAACGAGCTTAACAAATAACTTTCCCAATCTATCTTCCAGTGGTGAGACTATCTGAAAATAGTGTGGGCCCATAACCTGTTAGAAATAAGGAGATGTGCTCGTTTTTCCATAGACAATATAGCAATATTGTCACCCAACCATAGGCACAAAGGCCACCCCCGAGCACCTTAACCTTGTCAGACATAATAATTCTGGTAGCAGACCAATAGCCAACCAAGGCTAGCGCACCTTTCTCCAGGGGTAGCGCACCAAGAAAGAATAACCAAAAACCAAGTAGAATGTCCAAACCATAACCAAGAGACCAAGTCCAACCAAAAGCCAAAATCCCAATTGTAGCATTTGCAACTGCACTCCCTCTACAAACTTGCGCACCACTAGTCTTATGCAGTTGTGAGTGAGTGAGTGTCAAATGAGTTCTAGCGCCCTCTATTTATACTTCTCTATCTCACTTGACTGGGCCAACTTCTCATTTTGGGGGCTAATAACTCAATATTAAATATTCTCTTTAGTCGACTTGTCTTCTAGGGTTTTTATCCAATGTCAAGCCTAGAAAAGTGGCGTAAGAGCTCCCAAGCAAGTCGTTGGGCTAGAAGAGGGCTAGGTGTCACCGTCCAAGGTTTCCTCTCTTGCCTCCAAAGGCAACATCCATCATCTAGTTGGTCCCAAGCTAGGCTTGTTCCTCCAAAATGTCCATCAATAAAGTCTTGCAAAGACAAACAAGTGCGCCCTCGAAGGATCTCAAGTCAAAGCATCATGGCAAGCAAAATTGTTTTTAATACAAGAGCCACTTGAGCATGTACATCAAAAAACACCTCATCAAATCAAACAAGTGCTCAAAGACCCTATGCCATTTTCCAAGTTTAGGTATGGGAGGGTTGACAAGGTGACCTATTGGGTGAATCAGTCCTTAAGTCAAGGAAAGTTTCCTAGGTGGAACCCTCTCTAAGTCATGTGAAGAAGATGAAGTGGATGGGGGTAAGACCTTTGGGCATGGGGTTCATGACATACAATGGTTCATAGTGTCTCATTCGTGGGTGCCTTTGTAGAGGGTGTGTCACACCTTCGTTTTCAATGCATCCTTTTTCTAAGCCCATTTATTTGCCATTAATTAATTGAGGTCCAGAACGACTAGGTACTCCCAGTGGGTAACATAAAGCTTGGGGGGTAGTACCACAGTCTCACTTGAAGGGAGAGGTACACATAGTGCCACAGGGGTAAATAAAAGCTTGTAACACACTTGTGTAGATCCCTCAACAAGTGGGACATTTTAATATATGTGTTGGTTTTTTAGGAGAAACATTTCATTGTTCTCAAGACCTCTTTGGGCGAGCATAAGGAAGGTTATAGTTTTGTCTTTTATCTTTTTCCAGCTACATTCCCTTTGGGCCTTCAACCCCTTCTTCCCGTAAAATGAGGTACAATCCCTTCTTGTGTTAGTGCACCTGAAAAATCCCAAAAGATAAGGAGATGAAAGGATGAAGTGTGAAAGGCAATAAGTATTATCGAGAATGACACAATGACTTGTCAAGGGGACCTCCCAATAGCAAACCCATCCCTAAGGGGGACCACTTACTAGGGCGCAATGTCAACCACCAAGGTGAAACAAGGCAAAGAGCATAATTTCCAAGAATAAGTTGTATAATCAAAAGCAACTTTAAATGCAACATACCCAAATGCCTCAATTATTAAAGTGACACTTACCACAATACTCAACTTGTGCCTCATGGAGAAAGACCCATCGTCTTTCGGAAGCAAGCTGATGTGGTGAATGCCATCGTGATGAACCAATGATGTGCAATGGTGGAGTGGGTCTCTGTCTGTGCATGTGGACGTTGTCAGTCATCTGTCTCTCGATGCTCCATGTCTGTAGCCTGGGGGCCTCAAGACATCATCTCCTTAGTTATCCCTAGAAATTGGGGATAATAGGCCTAACATAACAAACTTCAATGTCAATTGGACATAAAAAACTATAAGTCCAACATGACAAAACTATCGACATACATATGTTACATGATAAAACCAACCAAAAAGATTGACATATACACACTAAAAATACTAATTATTTTAGTGATTCACATTGATGATTAATAAATATTTTGAAAATTTTGAAAAAAATAACTTTTTCATTTTTCATATTGAATAACCCTTTTGAAATTTGTAAATCCTTCATACTTTTTAAAATAAATCCAAACATCCACAATAAATTTATCGTGTATATTGAAATTCCTAAAAATTGAAAATCTTACAACTGTCCAAAAGCAGAAACATCCTTTTTAAAAACACATTATTCATGAAAATTATTCTCCACTCACATCACAATGTAGATTGTTGAGAACTATATTGTTTTTTTATTTTTTATAGGGTTTGGTTAGTTTCAACTTCAATTTCAAATAAAACCATGGCCATTTATATGCATCTATGACACTCGAGAGTTCAAAATCTAAGACAAGTCCCAAATTATTGGACGGGTTGAGTTCAAAATGTAATAGAAGTCCCAAATTATTGGACGGTTTGAGTTCAAAATGTAAGAGAAGTCCCAAATTATTGGACGATTTAGCAACGGGAGGGTCAAGTTTTACGAGGATCCCTCTTGGAACATTGACAAACTGAGAGACTTGATGAAACCCAAAATTGATATTGCCCACTTCAAACATTAGATTAATACATGCCAGTACCTCCCCCTTGAACCATATCTAAGAACTTGTATAGAGCAACACAAAAATTGTAATATTTATTAAAATACAAATATTACGAGAAAAAATAAATAAATAAAAAGATTGAAATTGTAGCTGAATAAACTTAGTTTCATTGAAAATTTTAAAGATCACCAAGTATTGTATCAAGAAGTCCCAAATATAAGGACCTAGGTTCAATTTTTTTTTTTTTTTGGGACAATCTACACAATGAAATTTAAGTCAAGTTTCTCCGTTTAAGAATGCAAACCCTCACCCATTGAATGCTAAATGGCTAAGAGGAGTTGGGTGGGGCCTAGAGTTTCTTAGTGCAATGTTAGTAGTTGTTGAGGAGTTTCTAAAAGTTAACAAATCTAGTTTTAGAGTGCGACCGAATGCATAAAGGGTCAAAGCACCAAACAAAATGGGGGAAGGGGGTGGAGGTGATAACAAAGCAATGGAACAAAGAGTGATGGAGAGCATAACAAAACATAGAGGAGTTGAGCATAATGTCTTGGTAGATAACATATCAAAGGATTAAAGGTTAAAAAAAGCATGGAGGTTGAACCACAAAGCACAAAGAAGGTATAGAGGTGCACAAATGGCACTTTGGGCCGCTCAAATGGGGAATGCATGGAGGAGAGCATTGTCAGAGCCATCAAAGCTTGATGTGGGCAGGGATCAATTGTGATCCTATTGATTGTTGATCTTGTGTAGACAAGCCACACGTAACATTCTTGAGGCCTCTCTCAGATCAACCCTACGACTTCCTAATTAACTCATCATGTCGGGGCTTGCACATTGTTGATGGCTATTGAAATTCCCTATGGGAAATTAGTCAAGAACGATTCCACCTTGTTGTGAAGGAGAGTCATTTCCAAGATTTAAATGGTTGCTCATGCGAAGTGCAAGATGTGAATGAGAATACGCTCATTCAAATCTCGTGTTAGGAGTTTTGTTGGGGTATGCTCGAGCCATGGCTAGTCACTGGAGTGATACAACCAATGCCACCATGCTAGCCGAACATAAAAGGACCATTTCCAAACGTTCTAAGTTTTTGACCATTTATGATCATATTTTTCGGTCAATTTTTCCTGGAATCCGATAAAAATTGTTGGAATTGCAAATTTCAGTTGTTAAATTTGCATAATTTGAGTGTTCCAGAGGTTTTCTAGGGCGCTAAATCCATTTTTGCATTCAAAAATGCAATTTAAGCAACAAAAAACTGTGATTTCATCAACAATTTTATCGTTGAATACCAATGATGGTTGTAAAAAATGGTAAAAAACGTAGAATGTTTAGACTACACCTAACATAGAGACCAAGACCCATTCACTGCTATACCCACATCGAACATGCCCATATGTCCAAGTAGTGTACCAATGCAGGCATAACATTGAAATATATTGAGCCTCCACGATTAATTTCAATAAGCATTATTCACTCGACACTTTACTAATGATTGGTTCCTTGAACAATGATCAAATTTGAAGGGCAAGTCTTAATTTTAGCTTGAAGGTCATATATTCATCCAATCCTTTCACGATGAAACAATAAATAGTTGTGCATCACTTATCAAGAATAACTAAGTACACACTTCATAAAAAAAAATATGTTAAATAAAATATCGTTGTCTCGATTTTTATAGACTTCAACTACTAGGATGGGTTTGAACCCCTTGGAAAAACTAATCAGACAAAGTTTGCTTGGAAAATTAATGCTTTTGAAAGTGAATTTTTTCATTAAATAAATGAGAATGTTTTATTATTATTTATGAGACGTAATTGCAACACGTGTATTTGGAGGCATATAATACTCATTTCCCACCACAAAATAAGTTTGGATTCTTTTTGGGATTATGTCTTTCCATTCAAACAATCAAATATTTTGGGTATTACAATTAAATAGCTTAAATATTAAAAATTGGAAGATAACAGCCAATTGGGCATTGTTGAGTAGTTGAGAGGAAACTTGTTATCCTCCCTCGCCCATGTTCAAATCCCACTCTACAACATGCTTGCTTTCTTCGTGAGCCAATTGTTGGTTGTTGACTTGACCTTGAGCCATGAAGAATTCGGTTTACCCTAGGTACCATCCTCAAAATGAGGGGAAGTACCTAGTGGGTTTCCTTGGGAAATGCATTTTGTGGAGAAAAAGAAAAAAAATGCAGAACATAACATTGAACTCTTTGAAGACGTAACAATGCCTTTGGTCTAACTCTCGGCTATGCGGGTTTCCTCGAGAAATGTATTGTGCAAAAATAAAATAAAAATCCAAAAGATAACATTGAACTCTTTGAAGACCTAACAACTCCTATGGTCTAACTCTCAAGGTTATTAATCTGTGACCAATAAGCACTATCGAGATATTATCATTTATAGTTGCAACCACATCGCCCTTCCCCGTTGTAACCATCTGCTGTGACATACAAAATAACTCATTGCACAAACATTGCTTTACCATGCAAAATCACACATCTATCATAACACAATGAACAATTTAAGTGCCTACATCAACCAACCAGAATAACAAGAATCTAGTTGAGCATATCCTACAAAAGACCTCCATTTGACTCAACATTAGTTAAACTACAATACCACTATAATACATATGAAATGTTTTACTGTATATGATAATATGACTACAATTAATGCGCATGCCTACACAAATACTATGATCTAAAAATTAAAACTACACTTTCATAAGATTATATGATTTTTAAATGTTAGAGGAGTGCAACACCCAAAGATCTCTATACCCTGAAGGTGTACAATAAAAAAAAGTCTCCATTGTTGTCAATGAGTGCAAAAGTTGATGAGATAGTAAGCTCTAGATCATGTATTGAGGTTAGTAGGAGTGCCATAGGCGTAATTATAAGCTGTGGGACATACATTCTTAGAGAGGTGAGAGAAAGTAGCAGGTTTCCATGCCTAGTGATAGCCATAAGAGCTTGTGCAACAATACTAAGGTGTGCAAGGTCAAAGCGTGTGCTCTTACATGCCATGACATAGCCATGTCTGTTCTTCACATGAAAAGAAGGTGAGCAGCTCAGGTTCAAATTGCTAATGCATGTTGCATATGTGCATTTGCCTAAGTCTCTACAAGGGGATATGGTGATGAAAAGATTATAGGCATCCACCAGGAAGAGGGCATAGAAATCCTAGGCCATGAGGGTGAACTCAACGAGTGTGGTGAGTGGCACACCTTAGGCTTTGTGATATGAGAGTTGGCCTCCAAAGTGACATATGACCAAAATGTCCCAACCTTGGTGACCCTAGATTTGACCCAACCATCCATAGGGAGAAATAGTAAAAAATGAGCAACCATGGCGACCCCATATTTGACTCGGTTGTACTGAGGGAGTGACAGTTCACAAGGCCCATTGAGGCATCATACAAAAAATGGCATTAGAAAGTAATGGCTTGCCAATGCTTGCATTTGTTCAACAACATAATCATTGTAGTAGAAACAACACTTCATTCTTCACAAACAATGATATGAAGTCACAAAATAATATGCGAATGCTAATTAACGCAATACTACTAAAATCTATAAATTGAAATGTGAATGAATTACAAACATTTTTCTCACTAGAAATGAGGAACAAGATGGACAAATTTAACCCCATTTGAGTTGACTCCAAAGTATAAAAGATGAGTGGATTAAGTTTTAAGATAATGAATGATGAAAAAAAAATAAAATTGTATTTGTAACTCTTCACATTCTCATTAACAATAATTGTTATGAAATCAAATCATTATGAATACATAGATTCACTAACCAATAGACATAGAAACTAATATTACTTATAAGGTAGTTTTTCCGCACCAACCATTAACCAATAAGCATTTTAAAATAATGTGATGTATCCTTCTTGTTTATCCTTTTGAAATTCTATAAAATCTGCTTTTTTATAAATACGAGTTTCATTCTTTAACATTTGTTCCTTTATTATGAAAAAAAAAACATTTGTTCCCTTTCATAAAATATAAGTTTCCTTAACCCTTTAATTTTTTTGCTTGGTGATTTTTGAATTGTGCACGATTCGAAAAAATTCAATTTGATCAGTGTCTTGAAATAAACCCTAGAAAATGTAAATTCATGTTTCATTAAAGGGTTTGAGAGAAAGAAAGAGTATTATATTGAAGAGTTTAACTCCACATACAATCATCATCAAAAAACGTACATCGGGGCCAATATATCTTAGAGAGCCAAAATGTTTATTGCCCAGTTAAGAACCAATTCCCATCAACTCCGTTGTGAAACTAGGCGCCGGAAAAGACCAAAAAAAGCTTGGGAAGAAAGGGTGTATGTGTTCTACACCTCTGGAAAAGTAGAAATAGAAAAACATTTCATTTTAGAGTGTGAAGGTTTCAAAGACAGTAGGGACAACTATATAAATATATTGACAACTACCCCTTGGAATGACTTATTCACCAAAGAGACAGTGGATAAATTAGAAGACCTCATCATCAAATTGAACAAAAAAAAAAAGGGTTGAATGGCTAAAATTAACGTGTGAGGCGGTCTGTCCCATAGTCCCGTAGGCTATTGTTGCTATTGTTAGCCTCCTGGCTTCTTCATATTTCCAATCTTCGCATTCATGGTTGTTGTTCTTTGCGATTTGCGTTTTCTCCTCTTAACACCTGTCACGAATCCATTCTTTTTCTACACTAACGGCCATGTCCTTATTTACGTGGCACAGGTCAACAACACAAAATCTAAGGTAGTACTAACGTTCAGTGTTGCCCTAAAAATCCGGATTCCAAGGCAAGCGGAGCTGGGATTTTCAGTGGTAAAAGTCTCCTAGAGCTCATCTACCTATTGTATGGAGGAATTCTAAGCTTGTGAAAGGAACAATGGCAGCTGAACAGGAGGTTGCTCCGGAGATGGGCCTCTCTCAAACGAACATCAATTGGGATAGGTAGGTCACCTTCTATATCCATTTCTGCAAACATTTTGCATTGAAGGTCTTCCCAAATCAGTAAAAACCACAGCAATTCATGGTTTTCTTGTCGGTTATTTGCTCCAATCGACGTTACTACAGCAACGGATTCTTTCTACCTGCTATCTCCGACCACGTGGAGATTACCAGTTCTGGATTCAAATGGCATTTGTGGGTTAGGGTTTAGTCTTTTGCCGAGATGGGGTTAGGGTTTCGGGTTTTGTGTTTGCCTAGACGGGGTTAGGGTTTCGGGTTTTGTGGATATGGGTTTAGGTTTGCCGATTCTGGATTTAGTGCAGTTCAATCAAATTTTAAGCATTTTATATACATGGTCATCTGCTGAACTCTAAGTTCTTCTGATTTTTCATGCGCAAGAGTGACTTTGCTTGCTGACAATGAAGGCAGCCGACACGTTATAATGCAAATGACGTAGAATTTTGAGATTTGATGGTATGGGTACACAACTGAGAATGGGAGAGAAAAAAAAAATTGCACGGCGACAAAAGCTCGTATCAGCGGGCCAACTCAATGAAGGTGGAAAGCGCCAGAGTGGAAAAGAGCAAAAGAACCATCATCATCATGATCTGTTTTTTTTTTAAATAAATACTTTTTTTGATAATAAACCTCCCTGAGAAATAAAAACAAAATTTGTAGCAAAAGATTCTCGAAAATAAGAACTCTTATTTAAGAGAGATGGACTCCGAGGAAAACGAGGGTGATGGCACAGACTTAGTAGCGAGGGAGAGAGCCGAACTGAGGCTCTAATACCAAACTAGTACAAGCACACTGTGGAAGATTGGAAGACAGATAGAGAAATCGCTCTCAAGAGACCGTGTCTCCAAAACTATGTGATTTCCAAGTACCCTTTTAAAATGGAGAGTCAGGTCCACTTGATCGTTGAATTTAAATGCATTTTAAACTCTTTTATTGGATCCCTTAACATTTGTTTGAGCCATCCTATGCTTGGTACCATGAGAGGTGTGATATCTTGAATTGTTTCCTTACATAGTGTCAATTTGGCTATATTTCCAATGGTATCTAGAGATATCCAACAATTGGCAATCTATTTTGATTGGCTTGGTGGAACTTGCAAACAGATATATCGTAATGTGTTCCTACAGGTTCTCTGGAATTTATGAATTCATGTGACCCTCGTGTGAAACTGCTGGACACGTCTTGGCTCACCTTTTTCAAATTGAGCCAATAGCATTGTGTTCTTGACTTGCTCACATTTGAATTAAACAAAGTCTTGTAGATTTCTAGGTCGTGGACGGTACATAAATATGCCCTTTATAGAGTTGCATGATAGCAACCAAAGTAATGGCCGATATAAAGAGAGAATATAATATCATAAACAAAACTTTTTCATAGTATTCATCCTAAAGGGATTTTCCATGCTTGAGACCAAGATCACCAAATCTGAAGGCTTGAGTGAATATCCACGACCTCATGTTCTCTTGAATGTGAATTTAATGACAAATCCCTAGACAACTATTAGCTTCTTTTCTAATCTATATGACACTTCCTAGGAAAATTGTGAACCTAGAAGAAGAAGAATTTGTAATGTTTTAGTCACAGGATTTCTCCAAGAGTCTAGGAAGAAGTAATGTTGGGCTACCAATGGACAAGTGTCTTGATTAATGCCAGAGGTGCAACATGATTTATATAGCCTGTCAAGTAGTTGGTTAACAAATGAGCTAATTAGGTAGAAAAAGCAAGAAACTTCACGCTGTAGAAGAAAAAAGCGAGACAAGTGGAAACTAGAACAATAATTGAAGAATAAGCTCAAGTATAGGCTATGGAAAATGCTACTTTTTAATGTTGTTTGGACAATATTTGCATGGCGATGCTAAAACAATATAACTATTCTAGTAGGAGTGGTAATTATGCATGAATTATGGCAGTCATTGCAAACTATGAAGAAAGAACTCAAATAGGTATGCCTTCAAACCTTTTTTCCTTTTTAGGTTGGGTTCAAGTATGGATTAGAATGGAAATTTTTTGAAGATCCAATAAACCTAATTAGGTAAGAACTATGTTACTAGAAAGTGTATGGTCATGTACCATCTAAGGAAAAAATGTTGTAAGAAACAATAAAGAATAAGAAAGATCATCTAGAATAAACATCGTTCCATTACATAGCGTCTTGAAGAGACCCTCCACCTAATGTTTTCCATTTCAACGTTGTTTCTTAGGTGATAAGATAATTTAAGATAATTTTATTACTGTCCAACAAGTGACTATAAATAGGTCAAAGAGATTGCTAGGTACATTAGAAGCAATACATAGTGGTAGTGCGAGTGCAACTCCTAAAAGCATATCTATTCTTTAAGGTTAAAGACCTAGAGTCTAAAACCTATTGTCAAAGAAACAAAAAGATACAAGGTTGGGAGTCCCTTAGAAGAGAGGATCCCTTTCAAGAACTTGAGAGAAATGTCTCGACAGGAGGTGCCTAGAGAATGTGCTCAAACCCTAGAGGAGCCATCGCCTACTGATGAGGAGGAGGGAAAGCTGCTAACCTTTGAATCTTATGGATAGTGGGTCGATCTCTTTTACCATTTGAGGTTGAAGTGAAGAAACCCTTGACGAAGGACTATTTTGATGAATGGGACGATCCGGAAGAACTGGAAAATCTAAATACAACATGTTTCCTGGAAGAGGTTGCTCTCTACCAAGATCTAAATGAGTGGGAAGGAGGGTGTTTGTTATGAACGGAAGAATTGTCTTGGGCCCAGACTTGACATTGTCGCAAAGGTCTCATGGGTGGAGGTTGGGGGTATCCTTGAGGTCTCATGGATTTGGAAACTAAGGTGGTGGAACTATGCTTTGCTTGCCTCTGGTACCTTTGTCTATGAGCACTGTGAAGAAGGAGGTGATCATCTTGGTAGTGTCTGGTGGTGGGGGTGCTCTGAGCATAGACAATTGAAACTTGAAAAGCTTCCCTCATGTATAAAGCCAAGCACAACTGGTCCAAATATCTGAAGATGATGGAGAGGGAGTGTTATCCCCATTTCCTAGGGATAACTAAGGAGATGATGTCTCGAGTCCCTCAGGTTGCAGACATGGAGTATCGAGAGATAGATGACTGACGTCGTCCATTTGCACAGACAGAGGCCCGCTTCCCACCACAGATCTCAGATTCATCACTATGGTATTCGCCACACCAACCTGATTCCGGAAGACATTGGGTCTTGCTCCATGAGGTACAAGCCAGGTATTATGGTAAGTGCTATTTCAATATATGAGGCATTTGAGTCTGTTGCATTTAAAAGCTGCTTTTGATTATGTAACGTCTACTTGGAAGTTATGCTCTTTGCCCTGTTTCACCTTGGTGGTCGACATTGCGACCTAGTAAGTGGTCACCCTTAGGGATAGGTTTGTTACTGGGGGGTCCCCTTGACAAGTCATCGTGCCATTCCCGATCATACTTACCACTTTCCACACTTCATCTCCTCGTCTCTATATCTTTTGGGATTTTCGAGTGTACTAACCCAAGAAGGGATTGTCCTTGATTTCATGGGAAGAAGTGGCTGAAGGCCCAAAGGTTTGTAGTTGACAAAAGATAAAAGCCAATCATAAACCTTCTAGATGCTTGCCCAGGGATCTCAATGACAATGAAATGTCTCTCATAAGAAATTGATGGGACTTGTAAAAAATAACAATGCAAAAATGCCAACCAAGGTAGAGCATGTGTGGGCAATGTTTTTCATGCTTAGGTAGATGTCCCACACATTGTCTTCAACTTGGGGAAGCATAATGTGACCAGGGTAGAGTCAAGGTGGGCAATGTTTTTCATGCTTAGGTAGAAGCCCCACCTTGGCTTCAACCTGGAAACATCTTAAAAAACGAAAGGCAATAATGGGCTTGGAAAAAGGATGCATTGAAAATGAAGGTGCATCACACCCTCTACAAAGGCACCCATAAATGAGACACTACGGTCCCTTGTATGTCATGGAACCCATGCCCAAAAGTCTTTCCCCCATCTACTTCATCTTCTACACATGGCTTAGAGGGGGGTCCACCTGGGAAACACTCCTTGACTTAGGAATGATTCACCCAATAGGTCACTTTGTCAACCCTCCCATACCTAAACTTGGCAAGTTGCATAGAGTCTTTGAGCACTTGTTTAATTTGATAAGGTGGTTTTTGATGCACATGCTTAGATGACTCTTTTATTGATTTGATTTACTTATCATGATATGTTTGACTTGAGATCCTTGGAGGGTGTATTCATTGTCTTTGCAGGACCTTGCTTGGTGGATAGTTTTGGAGGAACAAGTCTAGCTTGGGCTTCCTTGGGGCATGAAGCCCACTGGATGGATACCATGACCCACACACCGGACGATGATGACAACCTTTAGAGGCTTGAGAGACACCTTGGATGACCTTACCTAGCCCCTGCAAGCCCAACGTTTGGCCTTTGGAGGTCAAAACGTCATATTTAGAGGGCTTGACGTCACCCTAGGGCTAGAGTTTGGTGTGGTGGTGTGGTTGACTTGACACGTGGCACCTTTTGGATGGAGAGAGGCCTTGGCTTGATAGAGGAGACCCTAGTGCATGAGAGGGAGGTTTTTAGAGGCCCAATGTTTCATCTCCAAGCTCAACAATTTGCTAAAAGTGCCAAAACGTTGCCCTAGAGTGGTGACGTCATGCTTCTTTTAGGGTTTTTTTATGTGCAAAATCAAATTAAAAATTGTAAATGGGCAAAGTAAGGGTTGTTGACCCTAAAGTTAAGTGGACAAACAATTTTTAGAGGATTTGTATAAATAGAGATCATTTCTATTTCATTTTCATCATAACTCTCCCATCTTGGAGACTCTTGGCTGAAATTTGTGCCCTACTTGGGCAATTTTGTCTATCTCTCTTGCTACTATCTCTTACTATGGTTTGCTTTGGCTATTAGATGAAGAAGTAAGGTGCTATCTTTCTTGGAGGCTATTTCTTACTTTTATGGTGGATTTTCTTGGTTAAAAGGAATTTATCTTGTTAATGCTTGGACTAGGTAAGGAATCTTTCATGTGCTTCTTTTCTTGGTCACAAGGTTGATTTGCTAAGCTTTTGGGGAGTATCAGGACATACAACCCCACTAAGCCCATCATAATTGTCTTGAAATAATTTGTTGCACAAAGGAATACTAGAAGGAGTAAAAGGGTTTACACCTTCCCAGGGTTCTTCTTAGCTAGTCTTGCTTGCCTTGGAGAGTAAAAGGGCTTACACCCCTAAGGAAGTAGCACAAGTAGCTCTTTCATTTTTAAAAGACTCCATAACCCAATAGTTAAAGGCACTAATCTCTTGCATTGGAGAAATAAAATCATTGCATTGGGATACGTAGAATTACGAGATATCGAAATTGTTTAAGTTGGAATCTTTTCTACATGCTTAAGACTTGTCGAGGCCACTAGGGCGTCTTGTTTCTCCAAGGATTTATTGCTGCTGTAATAACTTTAAGCTACGACCATTAGGGCTGCAACAAATCACTTCCTACTTTTTACTTTTTCTCATGTTCTAACCGTCAAATTTTGCTAGAAAGTTGCCAAGTTAATCTACTAGTTATTATGCTTCTTTTGGGTGGTTTACTTGCTAGTTTTGGTGGTTGGAATTTTCTGTAGCAACACTTGTTTGCTACAACCACAAGGCTGCAGAAATATCTCTTCAATACTTATATCAAACAACCTTTAATTGCTGCCAAAGTATTGTGCTATCATACTTGAGTTTTCACTAGTAATTGCTAGTTGGTCTCTCGCATATTTACTTGGACTTTTACGGACTTGTTTAACTGCTATTCCATTTATTTCATTGCTGATATATATCATTATATACTGCTGCTAATTGGGACAACAAGATTCACTTGCTTGTTCATTGGATTGTTGGGCTTGCATCTCGTCTTTTCTTGTGTCTTGGGCAAATACAATCGTTTTCTGCAAGTACTCAAGCTCTTGGCAACCATTGATCACTTCCGAGACTCATTCCCAAGCCACTTCTCACTTAGCAACTTGACCTATAGGGGCATCACTTCCATCGTCTCACTTTTCGTTTCATTTCCCCCTAGGGTCACCCGGGACTCCCACCTTCTGTTGGATTCTTCCTTCACTAAAGTGAGGGGAGGTTTTATCTGAGGTGACAGTGAGTAAACTCTCCCACTATTATCGCCATCTCGTGGATTGGGTCGAGCTTTTGCCCAACCTATAATTTGTGCGATAACAGGGAGTCCCGGGACTCCCTAAAAAGGTAGTGGTATCAACCTCGAATATCATAATAGATGGGGCATGGAAAATGAAATGCTCCTATATCTTGATCTCCTATATGTGGTGGAATTGACAAGTGTTGTTCACTTGTGAAATATGGTGATTGGATTCCACTCGAAGCCAATGAGAACCAACTCGAAATTGGTTGAGAGGGATCCTACCGACGTGTATCCAATGACGAAGATTATAGCTTGGTTTGATAATGAGGTCATCTCTCATCTCCATGAAACATTTTGCATAAAAGTCAATCTTGGGCTTGAACCCGTGGGGTGGATCTACCCAAGTGACCTGAATGTATTGTCTATAAATGTTCTTCCTAATGATCCTATTCAACTCTTGCTTGTCTGGAGAGAGATGGCCAAGGGCACCTAGGGAGTATCTAAATGGGGGAAGCTTGTTCGTTGAGATGCCTACTCATGGTAATAGGCGCACGACTTGAGCAAACTAACAATGGACTTGTCGAGAGGTTTCAATAGAGTCAATGGCCATGGCTTCTAAGGAGTGGTATGCAAGGTGAGGGTATTGATCTCTACTGGTGGCCAAATATGCAAAGCTATGGACTATCGCAAAGGTCTCATGGGTGGAGGTTGAGGGTATCCTTAAGGTTTTATGGATCTGGAAACTGAGGTGGTGGAACTGCGCTTTCTTGCCTCCTGGTGCCTTTGTCTGTGAGCACTGCGAAGAATGAGGTGATCATCTTGGTAGTGTTTGGTGGTGGGGGTGGTTTGACCATAGATGAGCGAAACTTGAAAGCCAAGCATCGTTGGTTCGAATATTTGAAGATGATGGAGAGGGAGTTTCGGGACTCCTTGAAAAGGTAGTGGTATCAACCTCGAATCTCATAATAGATGGGGCATGGAAAATGAAATGCTTCTCTGTCTCGCTGTCCTATAGGTGGCAGAATTGACAAGTGCTGTTCACTTGTGAAATATGGTGATCGACTTCCACCCGAAGCTGGTGAGAACCAACTCGGAATTGGTTGAGAGGGATCTTGATGGTATGCATCCAATGATGAAGTAAGATTGGTTTGAAAATGAAGTCACCTCTCATCTCCATGAAATGCTCTGCATTGGAGTCAATCTTGGGCTTGAATCTACGGGGTGGATCTACCCAACTGACTTGAATGTACTGGCTATAAATGTCCTTCCTAATTATCCCATTCAACTCTTGCTTGTTTGGAAAGAGATGGCCAAGGGCATCCAAGAAGTATCTAAATGGGGGGAGCTTGTCCATTGAGATGCCTGTTCATGGTAATAGGTACATAACCTTAGCAAACCAATAACGAACTTGTCGAGAGGTTTAATATAGGTAATGGCCATGGCCTCTAAGGAGTGGTATGCAAGGTAAGGGGATTGATCTCTACCGATGTCCAAATAAGTGAAGCTTCGTACTTGGTGAAGTAGTGAAACCAGTGCAAAGGTGACCTCAAATTGTGATCAGGGGATCAAATTTTGCTAAAAAATTCAAAGTGCTCGGAATCGCTTCAAACCGGACGAGAGCGTAGGCCTCGTCGTTGCGAACCCAACACAACTCGTTTCGTCTCAAACGGACGTCGGGAGCGAGAGATATTGCAATCTGTTCGTCAAGTCAAACAGGCAAAAAAAATGATGCTGACTGTACAGTCCGTACAGGCTGACGTGGCAGAGCCGTACGACCGTACGTGTGGTGACGTGGCACTTATTTATTGGATGACAAGTGGTCGAATGGGGAGTCGACACGTGGCATTGTTTGGGCAAGTGATTGGGTGCCACATGGCCCAATCATGGGCTGCCACGTGGCACCCCGAGATTGGTTGATTGTTATATGTAAAATGTATTGGAGTTCGTGGGGTTCGACCCCCGGACCTCCCCTCCACATTATGCCTTCGCAAAGACCGTCCGACCAACGGACCATTGGTTATTACTTAACATGTATGTGAGTTTGTTTATATTTAAAGTCAAAGTTTGTAACCGTTGGTGGGGGGTCGGGCCGGGGCTTAGCCCCGGCCCGCGGTCATTTGTTTTTGCATATGTCCATACCATATATGCTATGCACCTAACGGTTGGCACGGGGTTTAAACCATAGCCCGTGGTCTTTGTATATGCCATGTGACCTTTGTTATATGCGCACGGGATTTGTTTAAAAGTGGTTTACACGGTTTAAAAATCGACCCGCCATGTGTCATTACTTTATTTGGTATTAAAACGGAGCCCTTTTTATTATAGCGCGAGGTCATGTTATGACCCATATGCCCGAGGTGCTAGGCGGTTAGGGGCTGGCGCGCCCTTAACTGTCCTACGGTTTGCACCGTTGGCACGGTTGCGCCCGGTGCTGGGTTTTCACGCTATTTATTGCGTGTGTGCCAGGTTCAATTGACAAGGGTGCAATTTGTAGATGCAGAGACAACAAGCTTGAAGGGGGAGACTTCCAGGAGGCCTAACTTCTTCATTTTTCGACCGATTAAGGTGTCGAAAGAGCCCAGACAGGGGTTTTTGGACGCTCTGAAGCCATTGGAGCAGTTGGTTTGTCAGTTTGAGCATTGTAAGAAATGTTTTTGAGTACTTTTGAGCAATTAATAATAATGATCCATTGGAAGCTGGACCAGGAGATGCCCAAGAGAGGGGTGAACTCCTTTATCAATTGCTGTGTTTATGTGCTTATGTTCATTGATTATGCTGCTGTCTATGTGTATTTTGCATGAGTAATCCCTTAATCTATGTGTTGCAAACTGATCCATGCTTTAAACACATAACATTTACTTTGCAATAATTTCAAGTATTTCAAGTCTTCTTCATTTTTAGATCAAATTGGAAAGGGTGAGTTGCAAACTTGGCCTAGATGATGTGTTGGGGTGTAGTGTAGCTAGAGAGGTAGTGGGGGTCTCGGAGGGCCCATAGTGATAAGAGTGGAGGCCATTCAATGTAAGGTGGACTAGGTCCACTATATTATTAAATAAGGCCCACTATAGTCGTTAGATATATATTAGTATAAACATAATAAATGTAAGAGGACTTACTAAAAAGTTTTACTTCTAGAAGGTTCCTCCTTTATAATGTTCTTAGGTGGTTGGTAGCACTATATAAAGGGGTTCAAACAATGCAATGAGATGTGAATAAGTATTGTATTTGGAGCATGTAGCTCCAGGTTCCTTCTCTAGAATGTTCTTAGGTGGTTGGTAGCACTATATAAAGGGGTTCAAACAATGCAATGAGATGTGAAGAAGAAGTATTGTATTTGGAGTGTGTATATTAGCTCCAGGTTCCTTCTCTAGAATGTTCTTAAGTGGTCGGTAGCACTATATAAAGGGGTTCAAACAATGTAATGGGATGTGAAGAAGAAGTATTTTATTTGGAGCGTGTAGCTCATTAGGAGGTTGCTAGTAAGTCCTCTTACATTTATTATGTTTATACTAATATATCTAACTACCATAGTGGGCCTTATTTAATAATATAGTGGACCTAGTCCACCTTACATTGAATGGCCTCCACTATTATCACTATGGGCCCTCCGGGCCCCCCACTACCTCTCTAGCTACACTACATGGGGAATGGTCCTCTTGCAATGGATGATATGGTGGAGCAATAGACCTGAACTCTGTTTGTCTTGACCCATTCCTCCTCTACTCGGTCCCCAAACCATGGAGTCATACAAAGCCATGGACATGATAATGTTATTTAGAAGCTCCATCTTGGATTTGCTATCTTGAAAGTGGTGCTGAAAACATTGTCGTTCCAAAAGGGCTAGGGAACCATATCCCTTGTTGATCCGAGGCTGGGGAGTCGGTTGCAAACTAAATTGGGGTCCAGAAAAATGAACACCCAAGTAAGTGTAAATACTGGTGATCTCAATCTCCTTGCCTTGAAAGTAGAAATGGAAATTGAACAAGACACTCTTCAAGCCATTGAAGATCATAATTTTGGTTTTGCCAAGGTTGACTGTCAATTGTCGGAGATCACAAAACTTGGTTAAGGCATCTAGCTATCTTTGGAGATCCTCTAGAGTAGAAGCTAGGAGGACCACATTGTTGACGAAGAGTAGGATGTATATCAAGACATGGTGAAGGAGGCAACCATCCTTAGGCTGGATATGCTCTCTCAGAAAGGATTCCGGCTCATCTATATATATCCCAAACAAAGTGGGTGATAGAGGACATCCCTACTTCACCTTGATGGTAATCTTGATAAAATTTGACAAACCATGCGATGTGCAGAAGCGACCTAGTATAAACTCACAGAGATGCATAATAACAGTGAGGAGAGTCTTCGAGATGCCAATATCGTTGAGTGTTTGGAACAAGACCTCCCTTAGAACTGAGTCAAACACCTTCCGGTAATTGACAAATCAGTAGAAGACTTTCAAAGAGTGGTGTCTTGCCTCCTCTATGATGGCTCTGAGGGTGAGAATATAGTCAATGGTCCGGTATCACGGTCAAAAACCTGCCTAGCCCTTGGCCCGAAGATGTCCCTCATCAAGTATCTTTGGTCGTCTCTGATAGAGGGTAGTGATGGGAAATACATTTCTCCCTAGAGAAATGATTCAAAAATGACAACCTTAGTTGTTTCTCACCCTAGGTAGACTTTTGAAAAAAACCATTTGATAAGTTAAGATAAGATAATCTTAGTAATGTCCAACAAATGACCACAAACAGGTCGATGGGACTGTCAAGTACAAAAGTTTCAATACATTGTGGGAGCACAAAGTGGCGGTCCTATATAAAAAGATAGAAATAAGATCTAACATCTAACCTTTGAAAAAGAAAGTGCTGATGGGAAAACTAAAGTGATACATGCACTGTTGAGGACAATAATCTAGAACTCCTTAGAGGAATGCCTCAGAGGAGGAATACAAAAGAAAGGCAAGGAGCTTCGGTGCTCAGTGGACCTGTCTGATGGAGATGAGGAGGAAATATTGCACACCTGTGGGCTATCCTCTTTTGTATATGTGTCTCTTCTACCATTCGAGGCCAAAGAGAAGAAATTTGTAATAGAGGACTGCCTTTGAAATATTAGAAGAAGAATTGATCCCTGGTGTGTCTTGCAGTCTTAGTGAAGCAGTTTGCTGCTGCTGTCTTGGAACGAAGGGATACTTGCTGGAAGGGTGGACTTGAGAAGAAAAACAAACATATAAGGAAAATATGATTTCTATACCGTCATTAGATAAAATAACATGTGTGAGTTCATTCTTCACTTGTAAAAAATGAGATTTGAACATTTTATGAAGAGAGCACTTGTTTATCTAGGGTTTGAGGCCACAATTTGTGGGTTCATTCTTCACTTGTAAAAAATGAGATTTGAACATTTTATGAAGAGAGCACTTGTGTATCTAGGGTTTGAGGCCACAATTGTCTTGGAGGGTTTGAGGCACTTGGTTATGTCCTACAGGAGCATTCTTAGTGTTGGATGCTCACCAAAATAACGTATTGGAGGATTCAATGACAAACTATAGAGTATTGTAGATTTTAGGCTTGCATATTGAGGAATTCTCCTCTTGTTCTTTTTTGTTTTTATACATTATCGTAGTTTTATTCTCACCAATCATCATCATCAAAGCCTAAGTGCTCCTTCTACAAGTGCATAAAATAAACCCACTATTATCCGAAAACAAACTTCATCAAAGGAGTTGTTGGAAGCCAAATATATATTTAAGGCTAGGTTGTGGTGGCAACTATGAAGTGTAGTAATTCATATAATAAGGGATTAGGTGGATTTAATGGAGCAAATATATGTTATTGCCCTTTTTACAACCTTAAAACATATGGATTAGTGGCAAAAGTGAGGTGGCATTTTTGGGTTGTAGGAAGATGAAGCAAATAAGTATTTAAGAATATGTACAAAGTATCTAAATTAGGAAGGACTACACCAGTAAACACTTTGTATAAGATAAGGTAAGATAAGATAATTTTATTACTGTCCAACAAGTGACCATAAATAGGTCAAAGGGATTGCTAAGTACTTGAAAAATAGTACATAGTGGGAGTGCGAGTATATCTCCTAAAGAAAAACATATCTATCCTTCGAGGTTAAAGACCTAGAATCTACAATCTATCATCAAAGAAACAAAAGAAGATACAAAGTTGGGAGTCTCGAAAAAGAGAGCATCCCTGTCAAGAAACCTAGAGAAATGTCTCAACTGGAGGCACATGGAGTATGTGCTCAGGGCTTGGAGGAGCCAACTGCTAATGAGGAGATGTTGCTAACCTCTGAATCTGTACTAATAGTAGGTGGATCTCTCCTACAAGGTTGAAGTGAATAAACACTTGCTGGAGGACTATCTTTATGAATTGGAAGATTCAAAAGTACTGGAAGATTTAGATACAATGTGTTGCCTGGAAGAGGCCACTCTCTACTGAGATCTAAAAAAATGGGAAGGGGGGTGTTTGCTGTGAATGGAAGAACTGCCTTTGGCCTGGACTCAACACTATTGCAAAGGTCTCACGGGTGGAGGGAAGTGATATCCCCTAGGTCTCATACATCTTGAAACTGAGTTGGTGAAACTATTCTCTGCCTGCCTCTTGGTGCCTCTATTTGTGAGTAGCGGGAAAGAGGAGGTGATCATCTTGGTAGTATGGGATATCATTTTCGGGATTATCTGTGTAGAGTAAGTCATTAATCTATGGCCAATATCCATGAGTATTAGTCACAACTAACTAATTTCTCATGATTTTGAATAGTCTAGTTACCACTCATTGCATTGGGTGATGCTCATAGGGGTGAAGAAGTGGGATTGAAACTAGCGAAAGGAATCGCATAACATTGATCATCACCTTCAGGGCTTGCACCCGGTAATTAGGACTTCTCGAGAGGTCACCCATCCCCAGACTCCTTTGGCTTAAGCATGCTTAACTCTGGAGTTTCCTTCCCAATCAAACCCACATAGCTTGCTACCCCATTTGCAAAACCTTAGCAAGTATTGTGCCTTATGAACTATTTAGTGAGTGCTCCCTTGACTCTTTTTATTTAAGCATTGAGAGGCTTCTGTAGTTCAACATATGAGATATCATTTTCAGGATTATCTACGTAGAGTAAGTCATTAATCTATGACCCATATCCATGAGTATTAGTCACAACTAACTAATTTCTCATGATTTTGAATAGTCCACTTAGCACTCATTGCATCGGGTGATGCTCATAGGGTCACTAGCGAAATGAATTGCATAACATCAATCATTATCTTTGGGGCTTGCACCCAATAACTAGGAATTCCCTAGAGGTCACCCATCCCAAGACTCCTTTGGCTCAAGCGTGCTTAACTGTGGAGTTTTCCCCACAATCAAGCCCACTTAGCTTTCTACTCGATTTGCAAAACCTTAGCAAGTATTGTGCCTTATGAATTATTTAGTTACCGCTCCCTTAACTCTTTTAATTTAGGCATCGACAGTCTTTCATAGTCCAACATATGAGATATCATTTTCGGGATGATCTGTGTAGAGTAAGTCATTAATCTATCACCCATATCCATGAGTATTAGTCGCAACTAACTAATTTCCCATGATTTTGAATAGACCACTTTGCAGTCATTACATCGGGTGAAGAAGTGGGATTGAAACTAGTGAAATGAATCGCATAACATCAATCGTGAAGAAGTGGGATTGAAACTAGTGAAATGAATTGCATAGCATGAATCATTACCTTTGGGGCTTGCACCTGGTAACTAGGACTTTCCAAGAGGCCACTCATACCAAGAGTCCTTTGGCTCAAGCACGCTTAATTGTGGAGTTTTCCCCACAATCAAGCCCACTTAGCTTGCTACCCCATTTGCAAAACCTTAGCAAGTATTGTGCCTTATGAACTATTCTGTTAGTGCTCCCTTGACTCTTTTTATTTAAACATTGAGGGGCTTCCACAATCCAACATATGAGATATCATTTTCGGGATTATCTACGTAGTGTAAGTCATTAATCTATGACCCATGTCCATGAGTATTAGTCGCAATTAACTAATTTCTCATGATTTTGAACAATCTACTTTGCATTCATTGCATCAGGTGATGCTCACAGGGGTGAAGAAGTGGGATTGAAACTAGAAAAATGAATCATATAGCATCAATCATCACCTTCGGGGCTTTTGCACTTAGTAACCAAGACTTCTTGAGAGGTTACCCATCCCGAGACTCCTCTGGCTCAAGCACACTTAATTGTGGAGTTTTCCCCACAATCAAGCCCACTTAGCTTGCTACCCCATTTGCAAAACCTTAGCAAGTATTGTGCCTTATGAACTATTTAGTTAGCGCTTCGTTGACTCTTTTTATTTAAGTATTGAGGGGCTTCCGCAGTCCAACATATGAGATATCATTTTCAGGATTACCTGTGTAGAGAAAGTCATTAATCTATGACCCATATTCATGAGTATTAGTCGCAACTAACTAATTTCTCATGATTTTGTATAGTCCACTTAGCACTCATTGCATCGGGTGATGCTCATAGGTAGTGTGTTCGGTGGTGTAGGTGTTCTGAGCATAGACAAACAAAACTTGAAAACCTACCCCATGTGTAAAAGCTATGCATCATTGGTTTGGATATTGAAATAAGATGGAGAGGGGGTTTTGGGACTCCTTGAAAATGCAATGGTATCGACCATGGATCTCATAATAGTTGGGGCTTTGGAAAATGAAATGCTCCTTTGTCTTGGTCTCATGTAGGTGGTAGAGTCTACAAGTTTTGTCTGCTCGTGAAATATGGTGATCTACTTCCACCTGAAGTCAATGAGAGCCAACTTAGAATTGGCCAAGAGGGATCTTGAGGGCATGCATCTAGTGGAAAAGAGTATAGGTTGGTTTGATAATGAGGCCATATGTCATCTCCATGAAATGCTCTACATAGAATACCGTTTTGGGCTTGAGCTTGCAGGGTGGATCTACTTAAGTGACTAGAATGTACTATTTGTAAATGTCCTCCCTTATGATCCATTTTAGCTCTTGCTTGTTCTGCAAGAGATGGCCATGATTGTTTAGGGAGTATCTAGAGGGGGGAGCTTATCCATCGAGATGCCTGTTGACTATAATAGGTGTGTAACCTCAACAAACCAATAATGGACTTATTGGGAGGACCTAGTAGAGGAAATGACCAAGGCCTCTGAGGAGTGGTATGCAAGGTAAGGGTACTGATATCTACTGGTAGTTGAATTAACGAAGCTCCAGACTCGACGAAGTAGTGAAACCAGAGCAAAAATGGACTTGACTTGGAAAGTGTGGGCAACAAATTTGACTTGGATGATGTGCTGGGGAACAATTCTCTTACAACGGATGATGCAACGAAGTAGTAGAACATGAACCCTCTTTGTCCTGACCTAGTCCTCCTTTATCAGACTCTATCCCCAAACTTCAGAGCCATACAAAACCGTGGGCCTGATAACGCTGTCTAGAAGCTCCATCTTGGACCGAATATCTTGAAAGTGTTGCTAAAAACAATGTCCTTCTAGGAGGGCTAGGGAACCATATCCCTTGTTGATTTGAGGCCGGGGAGCCGATCCCAAACTAAACTGGGGCCCATAAAACTAAATACCCAAGTAAGTGTAGGTAGTGGTGATCTCAATCTCCTCACCCTAAGAGTATAAATGTAATTTCGTTAGGACACTCTTCGAGCCATTGAAAATCATAACCTTCGTTTTACCAAGGTTGATCGTCAACTGTCAAAGATCACAAAAGCTAGCCAAGGTGTCTAGTTATCTATGGGGGCCCTTCGGTGTAGAACCTAGGAGGACCGCATCCTCGATGAAGAGTAGGATGGATATCAAGACATGGTGAAGGAGGCAACCATCCTCACGTTGCATATGTTCCTGTAGAAAGGATATGAACTTGAAAAAAAAGAGAAGGTACTTGTCCTACCCACAAGGAGATAGATTATACCTTGCTAGTACTAGAACTCACCCATGCCATTTAGGTACTATTCCTTAATGCCTAGTGTATTGCTTATGGCATGTATAGGGTAGTCATAACATTTATGCATCAATTGGAGGTTTTTATTTACAAATGGCATAATATTTAATAAGTATAGGTCTCCTTATTTGAAGGACATTGTTAACAGTGTAATCAACCA
>ML791414.1:61060-71091 GCA_009831015.1 Picea engelmannii
GACTTCTCTTTCTGCCTATTACAATTATATTATGACCAATCCGCAAAAGGGGATTTGGTCCTTTTACAATAGCCGGCATGATCAATCCACAATGGGGATTGATCCAATGAATAATATATCAAATAATAATAAGAATACACTTTGCAATTACATTATTTCAACACATCCATGTCAATGTATAGGAAATATGCCACTTGATAGCTTCTTTAGTTTGTAGATAGAGATTTACATCCACCTTTATTATGTTGCAACATCTCCTAAAACTGCGTTAATCATGTAGAGAGATGGTAGTTTCCATTGAGTGGTAAAAGAGGAGGGGTCATGATTGATGATGGTAAAAAAGTTGAGGATCGTATCAGGGATTCCTCATCTAGTGAGTTTTGAAGGTGGAGGATATAATAACCATAATTAATGGCATTGTGGATATGCTCCATATAATTTTGATATTGATTGACCTTTCTAGGGGGCTGTTTACGAGGGAATGGACTAGATGAGGGAGAGGCTTCAAGAGATCCTACTTTGTGAGTCTTCTAGAATTGAACTAGATGCTAGGGATGAGGTGTGGGATATTTTAGTCTAAAGAAGTAGAAGACACCTCACATCATTACTTGTTCAGTTACATCTCTACTCAATCCAAAATGGTTTGATAAGTAATCAAAATATGATGTAGAGAAGTCATGCAAAATTGGATCAACTTTATCAATAAGTAACATTAAATGGATGCTTGAATTTCGAAATTGATTTGTATATATATTTCTTGTTCCAAGTTTTTCATTATTAAATTTCAATAGCAACATTAAAGTCCATTTCACTTCATAGTCAATTGTAGGTCCCTATATCATCAACATGCAAACGAAATTGGAGTGAATATACATTCATCCACTTCGTAAAGTAGAATCTCCTTGCTTTACAAAAGGCAGAATATTTGGTGTGTATCCTTTTAAATATTTGCCTTCTATCTCGACAAGAACCAAGGTATTGAGTTGGCCCCACTAGAATGTGGGATTATGGTAACTTGCAACATGACAATGACAATGACCTTACTTTGGAGTTTTGCAAGATAATATAGATAGATTGCTAGATGACATCACCCACGGTGATCTTTTCAACCTAGTGGCTTTGCCTCAATAAGAACTCCATTGATATCAACACATGAGGTGAGAAATGTGTACCATTGTAAGAACCCAAACCAACAAACCACAAAATTGCTTTCTCATACACATAAAAACTATAGCAAACACACATGCTAATTTATCCATGCAAATAACAACATATTTAAAACCAAAATGCAACTATTCAAGCAACCACACATAGCATTCTATAAACATTTTACACAACAGAATTAATCATGTAAATAAAACAAGAAACTTATCTTTACACTGTTGAAACGACTAGTTGCGTACAAGGGACATTCCTCCCAGCCATAGGTACTGCCGTTCCATTTCTCTCAACAACAGACCACCCTCGAGCTGAGGCTATGAGTCCACAAGGAGGTCTGGCCCTCTTGGCTGCCCACTCTTCACAATCAATAGCCCCAAAACCCGGTTCTACTCCAACAATAGTTCCAATTCATCAACTCTCTTCCCTTCAGCCTGCACAACCCAAGGACTGGGATCCCCCTTCTTCTCCATGCAATCCCTCGGGCCTTGCCACTTCCCTCTAGGGCTATGTGCACTTGGTTGGATAGGAATCTCACAGCTGGGGACTCCAAGAACTCTCAGGTGCTCTAGGAGTGCTCAAAACAACCTTCTCAAGGCTCTTGAGCCATTTCCTCAACAAAAAATGCACTCGTAGGCTTATAGCTTAATTCTTACAGCCTAATTCTTACAGGCACGTAGGCCATAATTTCAGCAAAAACACAACCCACCAATGGTCATTCTCAAACTTACCATGGTTGGTGCTCTTTTTCTAGCACTCAGCCCTCTTCTTGCTCCCCAAAACCAACATGAAAAACTGTCCCAAAAATGAACTCGAATTTCCTTTTCTTCTCATGTTAGCTTCACTCACACATTTCTCAAAAAGTGGTTGTACTCAACCCATGTTGTCATAAATTGGTGAGTTGACCTTTCCCACCTACTAGTCTTACATCATTTTAATATTTCTTTTGATATTTCAAAGGAAATAAACTTTAATATGAAAAAGGCTTGGGTTAATATAAATGGGTGACCCCTTGGACCCCTCTTTAGCCCCTTCTCTTGTGGAATCATAACCCCCCATCATTATCGTCCCGCTCGTACCGCAACCAACGATTTATCTTTATTAGTTATTTTAATGTACGTTTTACATAGCTTGGCCCTTGGCCATATCAATTCATACGGGCTATCCCGCCCAAACATACAGGCTCACCAACCTAATTAATATTTTCACAATAACATTATAATTGCGAGAATTAGAATTCGAGATATTACATCCCATCCCCATTATTTTTGCATTGTCCTCTGTGCACAACACCTTATAGGTGTACATACATATTACAATGTTAGGCTTTCCAACCATTATTCAACATATAGGCTCTCCGACCTAATATCACACAGGCACTCTGGCCCAATATACATATACATGATGATTTCTCAATGCATCAAACAATTCCAACCAACAATCTCTTGTTCCTCTCAACCCACTGGTGTTCTCCTACAAGTGTTTCGTTTTCCTCCAACTCTCTTCCTCTCGACCTACCCAACCCAAGGAATGTACCCCTTTCACTGGTCTTAGTCCATCGGGTTGTACCATTCGTTTATCAGGGTTTCTCCGGCACAGGTAATCAAGAATCTCATTACCAGGAACTCAAGGGAACTTGCTGTTAGGAAAACTACCAGGAAACAAAACAATAACAAGCTTACTGCTCCAGTGCAAATCACTCACAGGAGTTCACTCCTTAGCACCGACAACATGGTTCTTCTGCAAGCCTAACAACTTGCCTCTTCTGCAAGCCCAACAACTTGCCTCTTCTGCAAGCCTGACAACTTGCCTCTTCTACAAGCTTGACAACTTGTCTCTTCTGCAAGCCTGACAACTTGTCTCTTCTGCAAGCCTGACAACTTGCTTCTCCATTCTCCAATTGTTCCTATAACATCCATTAAGAAATTATATCCTTTATATCCATCCTCATATAACAATTATCTTATTCACAGGAGTTTTCAACTCCAAAATATAAACATTTATTGGAAATAGGTTTGCAATCATAAACCAATACTCATCTGTATGACTATATTGTGCTTCACAAAGCTGCCACAACAAAGAATTTAGCTCACTGTTCTTTTCCGACACACCCTCATGATTCTATCCACCCTGCCATATTATTAAGTTACCTCGTCCTTGCTATATCACCCTCCAAGCTCAGGCATCCCCTTCACTGCTACACAGTCCCTCGGGCGTTCCATCATTTGCCAAGGTGTTCTCGTGCAAGGAGAGCGCCAACTTACTACGAGACTTCCATTGCCAATCTATACTTGGTGGCAATCATAGGGTTCCAGTGTCCTAACAATAGCCTTCTTCTCGAGCTTTCCAGCTTCCACAACCATCATTTGTCATGTATCCTCATGAGATATCATCATAGCAATTTTACTTATAAATTCAATTTTGTTTCACTAGGAAAATTCAAATTTCCAAGTATGAGATTCCTTTTCATAACGTTTGGCTCTTGCAACAACGAGTATCAGTCTTCCTTATGGGCTTACACCATTGCCATATCCAAGACCCTTCTACCTGCAATCTTTCTCATCTTTCATTCAACAAAACAAATTATCAGTGTTAAAGCACAAGTGATCTTAGAATTGCACATACTAACAATTCAATCACTTCTGTCTCTTAATCATATTAAATGGAATGAAACTATCATTCTTTAGACATGCATTATCAACAACCAAGCTTTTCATAACGCAATAAAACATATCAATAAATAAACCGTTGTGCCAATGCCCATGGCCACATCTATATAATGCATTCTTGCATTGACTATGGATTACCACATATCTATGTCATGTTCTCAACCATGGTGAGTTGGAGGGTTCAATCAACGCCTCAACACATCATCCCAACTCTTCTCCATTACTTGTTCGACTATTTGGATACCTTCCTCTTTGACCCATACACCACACCAATAATTTAAGCCGTAGTCTAAACGTTCTACATTTTGGCTCTTCTCTGGCAATATTTTCCGGGTATATTTGCTCAAAATCCGACGAGAAATGGTTAGATTCGCAGATTTGAGTGATTATTTCTGTGTAATCCGAGTGCCCTAGGGATTTTTCAGCATGCTCAGTCCATTTCCGCATTCAAAAATGGATTTTGAACAACAAGAAATAGTGATTTTGTGCAGATTTATGTTGTCGAATTTCGGCAAAAAAGCCAAAATGTAGAACAGTTAAACAATGTCGAATCCTTTAGTGCTCTTCAATGTCGACAAAGAGGTTGTAGTCCAAACATCGGTTATACAGGGGAAGACCATTAAGCACTTGTATGGCGCTATAGCCCTTCCATATCCAACCATATCATGGTCTCACACATGGCTAGCTCTATTGGCATCCATTTCTATAGTATTAGTATGCCTCTTGATAATGACCTCATAATCATCATAACATACCACTAAATGCTATATAAATGTATTCAAGCATTAAACAACATTTTGTATCTGCAAGGCCCTCTGCCTTTACACATCAATTCAAATATTGAACTTTAGTTGAGGGAATTCTTACCTCAATTACCTTCATCATTTTATGCAACATAAGCAACCAAATGCATACCTACATGGCTGTTATCAAATTACTTGATGCTACCTGATCAATTGGTATTTTGTAGAAGCTTGTAGGCTCCCTTCACCAACCTCTCGATCAACATTATAACCATCCTCATTCGTCTTCATACAAATGGCTATCATATGCAGCAACAACACCGTCGACCTCTCAACCATGCTATATTTTTTTTTTTTTGGATACATAATCCATCATTAGTCATATTCAATTATCATGATATCATTATTTCACATATATAACAATAGACTATTCTTAGTTTGTAAGCATGCCACATGTATGCCCAAGCATTCCCGCGTGCACTAATGCACATCATCTCATCATGCCAACTAATGCACATGAATTTTACCTTTTACTATATGCATCATGCATCTCTTCTAGTATACACTCTAGTGCATATCTGTTTCAACTTCTTGTGCTCCATGTAGTTGTCCTTGAATCCTTCTGGATTCTTGCAGTCTTGTACATTGTCATTCTCCTCATCTGTGCACTATTGTTCCCCGATCTGAACATTTTTCAGCCGAGTCCTACTCGACCATCCTACATTTCCAGCCAACATTCCAAATTGGCCACTGCCTCCACTTAGGAAACCATGTTCCAACTTTAGATTGCTGAAACCTTTCGGCATATTGGAATGACATGATTCATATCATTTCATCACCTTGATACTGCAATATCCTTGAATCATCTTAACTATTATCATTATGGCATTCCTTGCCATTATCTCTAGCTGTCCATTGGCTTTGCTCAATCTTCACTTCATTGAGTGGTTCATTGTGAAACCCTGCTTGTCCACTTAGGACCAATTGCTATCAATGGAATGATACGTTCCTCCATTGGCATTTTTAAGTGAATAACAACTTTTATTATCTTGTCCTTGAATCATTTGTACCTATACCCTACTTCCATTGTGCACTTTGATAACAAAAACGACTTTCCTTCTTGCCTTGGATACTTCGACCGTAGTTGCCAATTAATAGCTAGCAACCCTTTTCCAGGAATTCCTATGCTTGCACATAGAGATGACTCACACATCACCTCCTGAGGTCCTTGTTCTCTTTTTCAACAAGATTTGCATCTACCATCACATCTCTACCTTCAAGGCTATGGAGTCTTATGCCTATTAATGGCATTCTTCAACTGTTGGCTTCATGTTTATGTGAGAAATCCTTGTTGATATGCCCTTGCAATTCATTCAGACTTTGTGGCAGTTGAATAATAATTTTGTTCTACTGTTCTTGAGTCCTTTATCCAATTTTCATTACCTGCTCTGTAACTCTGCACTTCCATTTGCAAGCTCTTCATTGTCTCAACCAACTTCTACAAGCTTTGCCCCGCTTCCATGTCATTTTCCTGCAATTAATAACTACTTTGGCACTCAAATGAGCTATCAAGTTTATAACCCGTGTCATTTACAAGATCAAGTTCTTTCCCTTCCTCCTGTTGTAACTTGTCTCTATTCAAGAGTAGATAACCTACATCATCAATACTTTTTGTTGACAAATCATTCAAAACCTCATAAGTGCCCAACTTTGTACTGTCATTTCCTGATGATTAAGCTCCCTGGTCATCTGGTCAATAGGTTCTTGACTGCTTGAGTGTTCCCTTGCTCATCAACACTACCTTGTTACTAGAATTTAACCTCTTTCCATTTCCAGGCTGTTACATTCCAAATGTGCCTAAATACCCCTACATAGGCACTATCATGAGTTTATGCACTCCTTACCCATCATTGACATCTAGCCTATACTTTTAACATCTGGAAATGTTTTTTTTTCCAAAATTGACATTATTTGGAAAATCTTAATTTTGAACATTTGCATGGTTCCCAGAGCTCAATTGCCCTTTTTCTTGCAACTTTATAAAATAACCAGATGCTCTTTCAGAGAATTCAATCCTTCTGTCATGTTGTCCTTTGGATTACCTTTCCAACCACTGTACTCGTGCCTTATTCTGATTTTGGAGATAGAAGTTATGGCTCTTTGAAAGAGATGATTTCACCCCTTTTTTTGCACTTGTTTCACTGGAACAAAAATATCAAGGGCTAACTTCTGCCTTTTGTAGAAGAAAATCTAGTGAGAATCAAGAAAATTTTTGTATCGGGTGCTGATAGTATTCATGATTTTGAATACACAACAACTCTCAGATTTAGGATCCGACACTCCATCCAACTTCTGCATCGATCTAGATTTGTCAATTTGTCTCTTTTGCATTTCCTCGAGACTTAGAATTTTTGGCCAAAAATGGCTATCTCCCAAAAGGAGCAAAATTGACAAAAATCCCCTCAAGACAAAGTTGTCTGGATTGATGAGTAGATAAAATGTCAAGTAAATAAATTTTTCTGGACAAGTGATTTGAATTTTGGAGTCCCTTTTCTTCCTCTGAAGTTTTCAAAAATCCCTAGAATGTGCCCAAAAATAGTGGATTTTTCCCTATTTTGACATTTCCACTCCAAACCGCTTGAAATTTTGCTAGAGGCCCAAATGGGTATCTTCATGCTTGCTTTTTGAACTATCTATAAAATTTTCACCCTTATCTAGGCCTCGATTACCTAGTACGACCTGGATCTTAAAGTCACTATTTCATGTTTTTTGGAAAATGGAAACATAATTAGCCAAGTGTCCTAACTGACATTCTTGTAGCCCTTGTCACTGCGGACACACCCCTAAAATTTCATCTGATTTGGAGTTAAACTGCTCCTATTATGCCCAAAACAAGTTTTGGGCTCTAGACTTATTTTTTATTTTTGTAAATTATCAATTTTCTCTTTCCCTTTTCCTCTTTCTCTTCTCTCTTTCTTCCTCTTCTTTCTTTTCCTTCTTTCTTCTTCTCTTTCTTCTTTATTGACGATCATGATCTATTTCCCTTGTCGACTTATTGGTCCCAAAAACATATTTTTCGTCGATGTATCAACATTGGGATCTGTTTTACTTGTCGATGTATTGGCTCCAAAAGAATATTCTTCGCCAAAGCAGACTTATTTATTAGTGATGGGAGATCTTTCTTCCCCGTTGATGCCGTCTTCTTTATCGGCACTAGAAGATCTTTCTTCCCTGCCGATGTATTGACGTTGATAGCTCCTTCTTCGACGATGTTTTGGCACCCTAATTTCTTTTTGCTTTGACGTGTCGACATCCAAATGCCTTTCCCTCGTCGATGTATTGATGACGAAATGTCTTTTCCTGGCCGATGTATCAATGACGAAATGTCTTTTCCTCATCGACATAGGATTCACTTTCCTTGTCGATAAAAGGTCCTTCTTTATCATCGGTAAAGATAATTCTTTTTTGTCGGTGTATCGATGAAAAATCCGCTTCTCTTGTCGATAAAAAATCCATCTTTGTCGCCAGCGAAATGGCATCTTCTCGTCGACGTATCAGTGTCGGGATGTCTTTTCCCTGCTGACGTGTTGGCACCGAAAGCTTATTTTTCGCTGATGTATCAGTGGCGAAACCTTATTTTCTACCGGCGTATCGACGACGATAACTCATTTTCTTGTTGAAACGCTTCCTTTGTTGGTGGTCAAAAGAGATCTTTTCTTGTCGATGTATTGGTGAAATATTGACATTCTTCGTCAATACACACTGTATCGACGACTAAAGAATTTTGAGGGGGGGTTTTGACCCTAATTTCTCTGCTGGGCGAACTTCAAATTCGCCCCCAAACACTTGTGCGACTGCCACAAATTTGCTATTTTTGGCCTCTAGGAACAAAACCCATTTGCTGACTTCAAATTTTCGACATACCCAAGTCGATTTCAATTGATATATGCCCCAAAATTGGGGATTTGGCTCAATTCGAAAATTTTCCCTAATAAATATTAAAAACACAACAACAACTTTATATGTGCTATAGTAGACCCTGCGGGCCTAGTGCTGTAAACTACAACTGTGATACCAATTTGTAACGAACCCAAACCAACAAACCACAAATTTGCTTTCTCATACACATACAAATTATAGCAAACACACATGCTAATTTATCCATGTAAATAACAACATATTTAAAACCAAAATGCAACTATTCAAGTAACTACACACTACATTCATTAAACATTTTACACAGCAAAATTAATCATGCAAATAAAACAGGAAACTTAATTTACATTGTTGACCCGACTGGCTACGTACATGGGACGTTCCTCCCAGCCATAGGCACTGTTGTTCCATTTCTCTCAACAACAGGCCACCCCTGAGCTGAGACTATGAGTCCAAAAGGAGGTCTGGCCCTCTTGGCTGTCCACTCTCCACAATCAGCATCCCAAAAACTCGGTTCTACTCCAACAACAATTACAATCCACTAGCTCTCTTCCCTTCAGCCTGCATAACCCAAGGAATGGGATCCCCCTTCTCTGCCATGCAATCTCTCGAGCCTTCCCACTTCCCTCCAGGGCTCTAGTGAACTTGGTTGGCTAGGAATCTCACAACTGGAGACATCGGAAACTCTTAGCTGCTCCAGGAGTGCTCACAATAGCCTTCTCAAGGATCTTGAGCCATTTCCTCAATAGAAAATGCACTCACATGCTTACAGCCTAATTCTTACAGGCACACATACCACAATTTCAGCAAAAGCACAGCCCAATAATGGTTGTTCTCAAACATATCGTGGCTGGTGCTCTTTTTCCAGCACTCAGCCCTCCTCTTGCTCCCCAAAACTAACATGAAAAACTGTCCCAAAAATGAACTCGAATTTCCTTTTCTTCTCATGCAAGCTTCACTCACATTTCCCAAAAAGTGGCTGTACTCAACCGATGTTGTCATAAATCAGTGAGTTGACCTTTTCCACTTACCACTCTTACATTACTTTAATATCTCTTTTGATATTTCAAAGGAAGTAAACTTTAATATGAAAAAGGCTTGGGTTAATATAAATGGGTGACCCCTTGGACCTCTCTTTAGCCCCCTCTCTTGTGGAATCATAGCCCCCCGTCATTACCATCCCGCTTGTACCACAACCAACGATTCATCTTTATTAATTATTTTAATGTACATTTTACATAGCTTGGCCCTTGTCCATATCAATTCATATGGGCTATCCTGCCCAAACATATTGGCTCACCATCCTAATTAATATTTGCACAATTACATTATAATTGTGGGGATTCAAACTGGGGATATTTCAACCGTCACATTAAAGCTGCTTAATATTTATAAACAATAATACAATCATTATGTATAGTCTCGTATAATATAATGTGAACTTTACTACGAGGAAGGAACATATATTATTTGTATACCTCATTATTCTTGTTTTCACAATCATCAATCATTCAAAAAACAATAT
>ML791414.1:119147-140651 GCA_009831015.1 Picea engelmannii
ATAATGTTAATTTCATCTAGAAAGTAGGGTCTACCCCCCTTGGCTTCCCTAGGAGTAAGCCTAGACGGAAAAGGTTCAAGTCAAATAGACAGCGTGGGTTGTGAACCTAGGCATTGTGCCTCCAAGGACACACTAAGTGAGCCGGACTTAGCTCACGTTTGCAAGTGTGTATTAGGACGACAACATTCCCAAGGTTCGGTTTCCCAGGATAAACTTTGTATTCTTGTGTTGTGTTCTTGTGTCTACTGTGCATGGTTAATATTCCTAGGTCTTGTTATTTCCGTTGCATTGTTATAGTTGAGATTTTCAGTGTAGAGTTATTCTATGATAACTATGGTATTAAAGTGAATCTTATTTTGAAATCATAAGGAAATAACTATCAAGATCTGAGAATCAGAAAATCAACATGGTATCAGAGCTTTGTTGAAATACTGCGACTGCACAATTTTCTGTTAAGACTTGAACTTGTCAAGCTCATTGAGCACTTATTGAAAAGTTGTTGGATCTAACTCCACCACTGATCAACTTGCCTTAATCAAGTGCATTCATTACACTTCTCAGATTGCAATTTGGTGAAAGTTGAAGTTTCACCCTAAAAACTGCCCACGATAGTTGCGACAACATTCTGTAAAGCTCGTTGAGCAAATTATTGGGTTGAGTTGGGAAGAATTTTAGCATAGACCAACTCGCCTTTGCCCTAGCGCACCTACTGCACTTCTCAGATTGACAAACTGTCAAAATTGAAATTTTAGGTTTTTTTTAGGCTATTGACATTTTTTTTGACGTTGAACCTTGATTTCGGACTTCTTTTGGTTGAGATGATGCACTGTCTCAAATTAGAAGACAAGCTGGATGGTGCTACAAATTTCAGAGTTATGCATTTGTATATCATGAGGGTGTTTGTAGGAAATGTACACTTGGAAAAAGGACATTTGTCCAAGTAGTGACAAAAGATCCAAAGGGATCTTAGATCTAGTGCACTCAAAGGAAGCCCAAGAGTTGGAGGCAGCAGTTGTGATGTCTCCTACAATATATGACAACTTGAAATGAAATGGAACAACAACAACAAGACTCCAGGTTTGCATATCAGGTTTGATATTTTATATTGCTACATCTTAAGTAATTGCTGTAATTGGGACAATAGTCTTTAGAGTTCTATTACAGCTGAGTACTTTTGCTATCAAATGGTATGATGATCATTATGTAAATGCTCACTCTTTAGTACTAATGATGCACTTATTTACAAGATGAAATTGATCTCTTCTAGGAGATGTTCTTGGTTGTTGTCTTTGTCTAAGGCAGGTTACCCTGTAAATTCCATGGAGGTTACCATGGAGGTGTTCTTGTTTTGTTTCGTGAAGGTTACCATGAAGGAATGACTGGTAACAACACTGGAGAAGTGTTGTTCTTGTTCTTATTCTTGTTCTTGTTCCAGGCAGGTCACAGATGATAGCTCTGAGAGGGGGATATAGTGATGATTGTTCATGTTCTTGTTCCTATTTCGTTATCATAAGATTGTTGTTCTTGTTTGCTATTTTCCCTTGTTATTGCTATTGTTTCGGGCAGGTCACCGGTGATAGCTCTTGAGAGGGAGCTATAGTGACGATTGCAGGAGGCAACAGATTAGATGGTCTCTAGTTTGAGACATGGAGTAGACTATCTAGGCATAGAGTTGTGTACATGACAATATACTTCCATGTACCGAAGCAGAAGAGGACGAAGTTAGAACCTTCTGGAAAGAAGGATATTTTTGTGGGATACAAAATGTCTTATATGGAGATTGATAGTGAGGAGCAGAAGGCTCCGAAGGATGACAATATAGATCCCTCTAGTTCAAGACTATTAGTAGAGCCAACAGGGCTAATGGATCTACCTAGAGATGTTACAGTGATCAAGAAGAGGCCAACATGGCTTCGTGATACTTTGTAGATGCAGAGAGGCATGCAACTCCCAGTGATGCTTTCAGGGAAAGCAAATGACCTCAGAGTTTCTTGTGTTACATAGAGTCACGGTTATGAGGAGGATTAGGTGGCTCCACTAGTGGTGAGGCAGGTGGCCCCACCAAGTACCAGCTCAGAAGGAGCCAGCGTTCAGAGGGAGTCAACCCTCATGATCCAGTAAGGAGGAGCAACCTCCTAGTATAGTTCAGTGGAGATCAGGCTTCAGAGGAAGTCAGTAGATGCAGGAGATAGAAGATGTCTCCAGAGATTGTACGGACTCAGAGGGAGTCAAGTTCAAGCATGCAGACTGAGATAGAGAGTCGTTCATTCAGAGGGAGTTTCCCCTCAGATTCAGGTGGGAGAGAGACATCTTCAAGGATTGACAAACAAGTGTCATGAGTTGAGGAGGCTTGTAGGAGACATGAGATCTCTTGGGAGGATACACTTGCTTCAGTAGACCTTGCTATAGTGACAGGGGAGGCATCCTAATCAAAAGGACTGGGATATGAATTTTGCCTCAGTCATAGCGGGAGCAACCAATGAGGAAGACTAGATAGCAGAGCCTACTTCGGTGACAGAGGGAGTTGGCCTCAGAGTTTGAGGTGGAGGATCTTGGCCGGATGTACTATTTCTTGGGATTAGAGGTGTGACAAAGATCAGATGAGATCTTCCTCAGTTAGGGGATACTGATGAGATTCGATATGATGGACTGCATGTCCATGGTTACACCTATGGAGACAAATCTGAAGAAGTTGAGTGATTCTACTTTAGATTCAGATTTGGTGGATCCCACGATGTACAAGCAGTTGATTGGATCCTTGATGTACTGGGTAAACACCAAGCCGGATATTTGCTTTGCAGTGAGCACCTTGAGCCAGTTTATGGTAGAGCCGAGACACTACCATTGAGTTGCAGCAAAGGATGTGTTGAGGTACCTGCATGGTACAGTTGGATATGGCTCAGATGTGTCTCCGGTGGTGAAGTAAGGTTGCAGAGATATACAGATTTCGATTGGGCAGGGAGTACAGTAGACAGATTGAGCACCTTGGGGTGCTGCTTCAACTTGGGATCAGTTACGATTTCAGGAAAGCAGGTTTCTGTGGCACTCGGTACAACAAAGACAGAGTATATCGTAGTTAGTGTCGCAAGTCGTAAAGCAGTGTGGCTTCAGAAGCTTCTGGCAATACTTCATCCAAGACATGATGCAGAAGGTAGTAGTGAAGCTCTAGTACATATCCACAGATGAGCAGATAAAAGATCATCCGAGACATGATACAAAAGGGAGCAATGAAGCTCCAGTATCCAGAGACCAGCTTGGCACGATGCAAAATGTCTCCCTCGCTAAGAGGAAGTGTTGATGTTTTGGGCAGCATCGAGCAAACATTCTCCTCAGATGGCCATGTGACTTGGCTAAGGAGAATGGCCTAGGCGTAGTATTTATCCTTCTCATGTTACTTGACAAGGACCGACAAAGACTCGAGGTGTTGATGCTTCTCTAGATGATAGTATCGTGCTGACATTTTCCTCCAATGGCCATGCTGACTTGGCTAAGGAAAATGGCATAAATTCTCCTCCGGTGGCCATGCTGACTTGGCTATGGAGAATGGTACATACTTCTCCGATGGCCATGCTGACTTGGCTAAGAAGAATGGTCTAGGAATAGTCTTTATCCTTGATCATGTGACTTGATCAAGGAACGATGGAGACTCAAGGTACATATGCATCAGACATACATTCTCCTCCGATGGCCATGCTGACTTGGCTAAGGAGAACGGTCCAGGGCATTGATGTTCTCCATGTATTAGCATCGGGCAGGCACTCCTCCGATGGCCATGCTGACTTGGCTAAGGAGAGTGGCTCAGGGTGTTGATGTTCTCAATGTATGAACATCATACATTCTTCTCCGATGGCCATGCTGACTTGTCTAAGAAGAATGACCCAGGTGTGGTCTCTATCCTTGATCATGTGACTTGACAAGGACCGTTGGAGACCCGAGGTGCTATGTGGGAGAAGCATACATCAACTGGGTGCTATGTGGGAGAAGCATACATCAACTGGGTGCATGCCAGAGAAGATTACACTAACCAGGCTTAAGAACAACGTTTCTATGAAAGAAGAAATTCAAAGATGAAGAATGCCTCCCTCATTGAGAGGGAATGTTGAAGTTTTGCAACTTTGGGCAATCATTCTCCATTAGGAAGTACAAGAAGACCCATCTGATCATTAAAGAATCCCCAAGAAGAAAATGAACTCCTGAGAAGAGAAGTTGGCCCCACTAAAGACAAAAAATAATAGAGTAAATTTGAAGACCCACAATGAGAAGTCGACCCCACAAAGACATGCCCCTGGATTAGTCTAAATACAGGCTAGATCATTTCATTTATACAGACACAGTTCTCCTTTTGCAGTGCGCACTAGCCAATTGCATCTTCCCAGTTGCAGTTCTTGGTCTACTTATGCGCTATCTTGGAGAGGCGCTAGGCTTGAAGAATCTTTCTCTTGGTTATTCTTGGTCATATTATTGAGGCGCTAGCTCTTGGAGGTGCTATACTTGGGGAGGACTCTTCTCTATATGGTATTTTGATCTGGTGATGGTGATGTATTGGTAATATCTTGGACTGAATTCTATAAGAAAGGTTGCTGGGTTTTCTCCCAAGGTTGGGTTTCCTAGAATAAACTCTTGTGTTCTTGTGTCTACTGTGCATGGTTACTATTTCTAGATCTTGTTATTTTTTTTTTTTTTCACAAAATCTGGGAAATTTGTATTATCAAAAAGGTGTGGTCGAAACTGCTGAGGAGTTACAAAGTCCTTCAAAATTCAGGCCAATCGAGGGCCTCAATTAAACCACTATTACAAGCTACTAATGATTGTTTCAAATACTCAAACGAAAACTTCACATAAAACAACCTTACTGAATATACTCGGAAAAAAACTCCGAGGATAAAAGTGAAGACACATTGCATCTAAATTAACTTGATGGGGAGGAGCTTGCCTATCTGGCTAACTTACGGGCCTGACTTCGTTTTACCATTTGTTGAGATGTGGCATGTGATGTCTTCTTCTTTCTTACTACTGTCCAACCTTCATTTGCATATGTTGAAGTACTTGTGATGCGTTTATTTCCTAGATTGTCTTGATCTGGAGCTTCTATATTTTCTTCATCCAATACCCTAACATCATCAGCCTGATCTGCTTAGCAAGCTGATGGAAGAGGAGAAGACTGGACTCGAGGTCCCTCATCTGAAACCTGAGGGGAAAACACCTCTTTCTCCAGCTTCTGATTGGATTCTGGACTTGTGACTAATGATAACAAAGTTGGCTGAGGAGGAAGATCTGGCTGAGACGTCTTTTCGCTGGCTTGAGGGGGCTTCGAGATAACTTGAGGCCGCCATTTGATCCCACCCATCAAGTAGATTTTCAAGGCTTTCGATTCTTCTTGGGCCCTTTGGGACAATGGGTTACAAGATGTTCCTTTTCAAAACAAGATCTGCAACACAAGGAAACTATCTCATAGTCTAGTTTTTGAGTCCAAGAATAATTTTTACCATTAAGAACAACTTCGGCTGGGAATCCTTTACTGAAGTCCATTTCCACGCAGATACATGCACAAGTGGAGGTGCTGTGCCTTGAAGTTTCACGACTTTCATAGTGGAACTTTCCCAACGCCGAACCAACGGCTTCAAGCGAAGGTAAACCCCAGAAATGCAAAGGCAGGTTGGGAAGCCTCACCCAAACAAGAGCTGAGAAGAGAATGTCAGTAGCTGGATTGAAAGGAGTCCACGGTTTCATGCACAAACTCGAGTTACGCCAATACCACGGATCTGAGTTGAGAATCAGATCACGATCTTCCCTAATGTCAAACTCAATAATGAAGAATCCTTTAGCACAAGGATGAATGAAAGCTTGCTAATGCATAATAGCAATCTAGGCAGCCGAGATCTAACTGTTGAGATAAACTAACTTTGGCCAAAACCCATTGAAACGACAAACCAAACTCACGGATCTGTAGTATTCTTCCTCCACCTCAGCATCTTGACCCATGAGAATGACAAGGGGAGGGGCTTCCTAAACTAGAAGAGACGAAGAAAAAAGAGCAGAGCTTTGTTGAACAACCTCATGGAAAGAGGCCCTAGATTTTGATGCAGAAATTGAAATTGGTCTGGACATCGAATAGGAGGGAAAAGCCCCACTGCCTAGGGCACCCGCAGAAAGGGAAGTAGTTGCAGCCGCAACCATTGTAGGCGAAGGAGAAAAAAGAAGGATGTAGGCCCGACTTGCACAGAGGCCACGCGCGGCCAGGGTTAAACCCTAGCCGCCGCGCACCAAGGTAAGAGCGACACCATTGGGGGGTCTCCACAGGCTCCTAGTTACTTCAAGATCTTGTTATTTCTGCTGCATTCTTATAGTTGATATTTTTAGTGTATAGTTATTCTATGATAACTTTGGTATGAAAATGAATCTTATTTTGAAATCATAAGGCAATCACTATCAAGATCTAAGAATAAAAAAAATCAACATTTCCTTGGGTTTACAGAGAGTTTCCCAAGCCACTAACACCCTGCAACATCCATATCTTCTTGAGAAAGGCCACAGGAGTAGCCAAGATCGAAAAGAGGTACAGGGGGAGGGTCGAGAGGACGAACTTGATTAGTAGGACTGTACTTGGGAGAGAAAGAAAGTGATGGGTCCTACTATTACGTTTGGCTTCCATTTTGGCAATGATTTCCTCCCAAGAAGGGTTATGGAGGGCCTTGGAGAGGAGGGGGGCTCCCAAATATTTGGCCAGGAGGGAGGTGGGTTGAAAGCCTAACAAGTTATCTAGGTGTCTTTGGATGGAAAGGGGAGTGTTAAAGAAGAATATCTGGGATTTATCCTGGTTGATAATGGTGCTCAAGGCCAGGTTAAAGAGGTCCAGAGTCCTTTTAAATGCTAGATCTTCTCTCACCATGGGTAAGCCCATCAACAGCGTGTCGTCCACAAATTGAAGGTGGGACAGGGCCTCCTCTTTAGAGTGGAGGATGATCCGTTTAAGAATGCCATTCCTTTTGGCTAGAGAGAAGCTGTGTCCAAGACCTTCGACAAGGATGATGTAAAGGAAGGGCGACAAGGGATCGCCTTGTCGAAGCCCCGTGGTAGGGTTGAAGGGTTTCGAAGGAGATCCATTCACAAGGATAGAGAAGAAGGCGGAAGAAACGAGGTTTAAGACCCACTCAATCCACTCCCCTCCAAAGCCAAAGGCTAGCAGAATCTTTCTTAGGAAGTTCCAGTACATTCTATCGTAGGCTTTAGACATATCCAATTTCATCATCATGCCAACTTTTTTTGTCATTTTTAGGGAATGGATTGCCTCATGGGAAACAACAATCCCATCCAGGATTTGCCTGCCTTCCATAAAACCTTCCTGCTCTTGCGAAATGATGTTTGGGAGGAGAGGTTTAAGCCTAGAAGCTACCATTTTAGAAACAATCTTATAAATGACATTACATAAGTATATGGGTCGAAACTTATCTGCAGAGTTGGCACCTTTGATCTTTGGGATCAGAGTAATGAAGGTAGCATTGAATGCCTGAATGATGGTCTTGGAGCTGCGTGATTCCTCTACCACCTCCCAGATGTCAGTTCCAAATATTGGCCATCCTGCCTGGAAGAAGTCAGTAGTGAAGCCATCCGACCCTGGGGATTTCTCTTGGGCTGTGTTTTTAACAATCCCTTCTACCTCCTCTATGGTTGCTGGCCTCATCGGGCTCTGGCTTTGTTACGTGGAGACCATCCTAGGAATGGCCTTGACAATTTTGGATATGGCTTCTTCCCTCTTAACATTAGGTTCAATTTTGGTGGGCTAGCAAGAATTTCTCACAGCGAAACATGATCAGATCTTGCTTCCAAACTTGTTGCCACTCTAGGAGTATGGGCCAGTGGTCTAAACCATGGTATGGAAGAACATCTGCTGATAGGGCCTGCTTGGACTGGAAGCGAGTTTCGGAAATCAAGAACCTGTCTAGTGGAACCATAATCTTGTGTTCCTTTCCCCTTTTATTGTTCCAGGTGAATAGGCTGCTCCTTGTGGAGACATCTACTAATCTAAGATTTTCTGTGAGTTCTCCAAATGCAGTATTGTCGGGGTCGAGCCTTTGGTTACCTCCCTTCTTTTCTAGTTGATTCTTGATCATGTTAATGTCTCCCCCTATTACCCATATTTTTGTTTTAGTTGGGATCCTAAAGAATTTATTTCGACGAGAAGGCTTCTCTTGAGACAGGGAGATTGCGGGCCATAAGCATTCGTAATGAAGCCCGTTTCCCCTATACTCTTGATCTTGAATTGTAAAGTGAGCATTCTGGGACCGATCGTGTGGTCCTCCATGTCCATATATTTCGGGTCCCAGAGGGTGGCAATCCCTCTTGATGCTCCTTCGACATCGATCCATTTTGCCTCACAGCCTGGCCAAATTTTCTGGGTAATTCTTTCGATGTTTCCGGAGCCACACTTAGTTTCCTGGATCATCACTATGTCCGCCTTCTCTTGCGAGATTCGTTTCCTTAACATTCTTTGTTTTGAGAGAGCATTCATACCTCTTATATTCCATGTTGTAATCTTCATATTCAACATTTTGGTTGGGATGGGAAATAGTTATTTGGGAGGCAGATCACTTGTCCCGAATCTTCTATTTTCTGTCTAAGGGGTTTCCTCCCCTTAGTTTTTTCTTCAACGGGGATCTTCTTTTGTGCCTTAAGGGGGTTGGTCTTGATTCCCAAGTTTCTGAATGCTGCTGATGTCATACCTTCACTGTTACCTACCATTTTGCCTTTAACCATATCTCTTTGTAGCTTCCTTAATTGAGATATTGTGAGATTTTTGATCTCCATGGTGTTGATTTTTGTAGCATTGGGAGGTATTCCCACAAGAGGCCAAGGTGCCAGGCATGTGGGGATTTTCATTGACATCAGTTTAGCCTTTCGTTTTGTCAAAATCGACCTTGGAATGAGGTTGGGGCCTCATGGGATTGGTGATGGGATTTGTGGGGTTGTGATGGGGTTTCACACCCATAAGAAAGCCTATTTTGGTGTTGACTTTATGAAGGGGCCTTTGACACATCCCTTGGACTTGTATAAATAGAGATCAAGTCATTGTGACATTTAGATCATTGTGTGGAGACAAGGTGAAGGAGGTGGTTTGAAATTTCCATGGTAAAGAGGGAATTCTGGCAGCAATGAAGGGAGGCCTTCAGGCCTCATTTTCTGTGGTATTTTCTCTTGTTGTTGGGCAGGTATCTTGGATGGAAGAGGCCGAGTAGGCCTTAAGCCTGTTTTAGTCCTTGTGGAAGGGCCGAGTAGGCTGGAAGAGGAGGATGAGCTCTATGAGGAGGGCCAGCTGTCCAAGATAGGATGGTTGCAGGTTTGGTTGAAGCGGTCGCAACAAGAGAGAAGGGCTGGTAGTAGAGAAGAGGGAAAAAACTGCTTGAAAAGTGAGGCCGCAGGCCTGTAGAGCAATTCCATGGCAGCCACAGGTGGCCAGCAGCAAGGAGCAGATCTTGGGAGAGCTGGACAGAGTTGACAAAAGGCTGGTATAGGCAAGTTAAGGATGCTGGCAGCAAAGTACAACTACAGCAGACTTTAGGACAACAGATCTAAAGGAGCAGATTTTGTACAGCAGAGTTCAAGGGCTGATTGGAGGGCTGTCACAGGTGTGACAGTAGTCTTTGGGCAGTCCTAGAAGGCTGCCACAAGTCTGAGAAAAGAGATTGAGTCAACAGTCTCTTAGAGTGACTTCTGGGCAGCCTATAGGGCATGTTAAGGACAACCAAGTGGGCTGTTAAAACAGTGAACTAGAGGGTAGATTTGGTACAACATTGCAACAGAAACCAAGGAGGGTTTCTGCAGTATATTGTAAGTGAATTTTGTATTCTTCTTTTGTGTAAAAGTGGGCCATAATCCCTGGTACGAGAGCCCCTCGTTCTGTACATAAGAACAAGAGATTTCTGGCATTCAATACTTGTGTTCCTGTGTATGATCTAAGTGCAAGTTTGATTAAGTAGTTAGGCATCTCGGTATGTTTATGCTTACTGTTCAAATTGGATAAATTTGGGCATAACTGTGGAAACATTAGACCAGCCTGAGGTGCAATAAAATCTAACACATGGTCCTTCTGAAGAGCTGGCAGATCTACTGTGATTTCCACGAGGTCCATATCTTGAGGCATGTTCGGTTTAGATTCCTCCTTTGTGTCCGATCCCGAACTAAGTGCTTCCTTCATCTCTACTTCTTCGCTTGCTTTCTCTTCCTTCCCTGATTCAGTTTCTGTTCTGCGTCTCTTGGGTAGATCGTCCCCTTCTTTCATGCCCTGCTTGAGCTCTTCTACTACAGGGGTTTTGCTGGGTTCCCCCTCCAGAACTTGAAAGCTATTATTTGAGGTCTTGGCCGGGGCTACTGCTTGTTGTTTTAGATTACGCCTTCTCGCCTTCCTTTTATTTGGGATCTTAGAAAACCCTTCTGGATCCGTCTCTTCATTTGTTTTATTTATTGGGTTAGGCACGTTTAGGGGGCAATCTCTGAACAGGTGGCCATGGACATGGCACTTCCTTCATCGAAAAGGTATATGCCCATAATCCAATGGTTGGGTCCACTCTTCATCATGGTAAGACACTACTATCGATTTAGACAGAGCACCTGCGATATTCATATACACATAGATTCTGGCATAAGATATGTACCTCGCAGCCTTGGTGACTTTTGAAATTTTGACAAAGGAGCCTAGAGTGTTGCCTATTCTGTCTAGTATCTCAGGTTCCCAGAATTCCCTGGGCAAGGAGTACATCCTGATCCAGACTTGGGCCGCTGTAAAGTCTTCTTTCTCAGGAGCAAACCTCTCAGTCCAGAATCTCAAATGAAGGCCTGCTGAGTTAAAGAAATATGGGCCTTCCTCAAATACTTTGTCACGCTCTTCGGGCTCCGAGAAGACTGCGGTGAAAAACCCTTTTGACCCCAGTTGAAGATCTATTTGTCCCTTCACCTTCCATCTGGACTTTATCTAGAGTTTAAGGCTTTCTCCGATGGCGAGATCCCCATAAATTTCCCAATTAAAGCATGATCGCACATATACTGGATATAGTTCCCAATTCCTGCCGAGGTGACCTCATACTTGGGATTCTCCTTTATCTTGGCGAGACAGCCCTTCTGCAGCCGCTTTTTTTGACTGATCTGATTTGTCTCTTCCTCGTCCTTAGTCTAGGTCTATGTCTGACCATTGCAGACCCTACCCATCTAGATATCCTCGCCCTGTTTATTGGGGGCCCCTTTGACAATTTTTTGAAGGACATCTTGACCGTCCCTTGCTTCTCTTCCTCTAGATCCGGGCCTGACTTTGGGCCCGTCATCCTTGCAGCACGAACCACCCTCCTTCTTGAACCTTTCCCCCTTATCCCCTTGACAGGGGGCCTAAGCCTACCTACGTGCATGAAAGCCAAGAAACGCAACCTGCACTTTCAATCTCCATGCTCCCAAGCTCTCAACATCTGCAATTATTATGCTAATCATGTTAATCACCTTTTAAATTTCTTTTTAAGTATAGTGCATTTCAGCATTTAAGTTTTAACTTAGTTCAAAAATTTGAATTTTCAGCTAGCTTGTTGGCCTAGAATCTCTAACTTGAGTATAAACTAGGCTAGCATCTTTTACGCTTGTTTGCTGAAAATTCCAATTTAGATTTTTGATTGCATTTTCCTCAATTGTACTCATATTTTACATTCAGAAATTTAATTTCAATATTTGCATTTTTCCTAGGAAGTAATTTTTTGGCATTTTAATTAGGCAATCTGAATTAAACATTCTGGAAATTATATTAATTTCCCGTTGTAATTTAATTTCTGTTTTCAGCATTTAACTTATTATAGAAAACTTAATTTCCTGAGCTACATAAGGTCTAAAAATTGCAACTTAGGAGCAAATTTTGTTAGAATTTGACCGCACCTCAGGTCTGGTCTATGTCTTCGACAGTTATACACAAATTAACACTATTTGAACTGTAAGCATAAACACACTGAGGTGCCTAACTACTTAGCACAGCGGAAAATAGATCAGCAATTGAATCATACACATGTACACTGTACACATTAATGTTTGAGCCCAAAACCTTGTTCTTAAACCAAGAACCAATGGGCTCCCGTACCAGGGAAAATGGCCCAATTTTTCACAAAAGAATAAACCCAATACATTTACAAAACCTTCCTTGGTTTCTGTGCATAAGCCTGGTCCAAGACTACTGCTGTTATAGCTCCAAATACATTGCTGTAACAGCCATCTAGAGCTGTCCAAAAACTGCTGTTAGACCCCTGCAACAGCCCTCTTTTGCTGCCCCAAAATCTGCCTTCCAGGCTGTCCAAAAGTCTCTCCAGAAGCCCACTAGTCTTGCTGTCCTAGACCTCTAGGACAGCCCCTAGACTCTCCTAAGCTGCTGCTACCTTTTCTCCTTGCCCAACACACCTGTAGCTGATGTCCTGGCCTTCAGAACACCACCAGTACCTTGCTGTCCACCTGTAGCAGCCCCTCTGCCTCCCACAGTCCTGTAGCAGCTGCTACTGCCCTCAACAAACCTGTTGCTAGGCTGCTGTAAAATCCCTCTGTACCTGCCGTACCTGTACAAGCGTCCTGTACCTGCTGTACCAGCCTGTGGCTGCTTCCTTTCCTTTCTACCAGCTGCCACAAGACTGTCTCAAATCTGCCCAGAGATTTGCTGCTGTTCCAGCCTGTAGCAGCCCTCTTTCTGGATGGCAGAACCCTCCTTCAACCTGTGGCTGCCTCAGACTGGCAGGCCAAGCCTCTCCTAGGCTGCGACTTCCCTAACTCAGCTAAATGGCCCCCTAGAACAGACCCAACACCCTGCTGCCATCCATTCCTACTAGGCTGAGCTCTCTTACCTTCAACGTTTGCCTTCCTCTAGCAGGCCGAGCCTCTCCTAGGCTTTGGCCTGCTTTCCCTAGGCTGCCAACAGCCACAGACCTGTGGCTAGGCTTCTCCTAGGTGCTGGTTGCTCTACTTCAAGCTTTACCTGCCAAAAACAATAGTAACACAGCAGAACTGAGGCTTCTCTATGGCTAGACTGAGGTCATCACAAACTAGACTGAAATCACCAAGCTCCTCCTCACTTGTCTCCACAATTATGAAATGTCACAATGACCTCTCTCCTTTATATACAAGTCTGAGGGGTCATCATAGAAGCCCCTCCACAAGTCCACATCAAATTAGGCTTTCTATGTGGGTGTGAAGCCCCTACACAAAGCCACAAAGCCCATCACCAAGCCCCCAACTCAAAATACAAAGGAGTTTTCACCAAATGAAAGGGCTAATTTGGTGGCCACGACGATTCCCACGTGCCTGGCACCTAGGTCATGTGAGAATGCCTACCCGAAGCTACAACAATCAACACTCCCTCTTAGCGAGGGAGGTATTCTCACCATACTCCACAATCACCTGGAAGTAGCTTTATCTCCCATCCTAGGAGTAGCTTTGTATCCCGCACTGGATCCGCTACCACAACTACTCTCCAATCCGCCTGATTGGCTGCTCCTTGTGTCATTGAGGCAAGTCCTGCTATCTGGCATGATCCCTCCCTGGAAGACACCCTGCTCCTAGAAGCCTCCCACTTATGAGCATCCTGTCCGACCATCTCAACCCATGACACCCTCTTGACACTCTTGGAAGATGCCTCCCATCTGGACATGAAGGCTGGCTCCCACTGAATGATTGACTCTCCCTCTAAGCCTCCTGACTCCCTCTGAGTCTCCTGACTCCCTCTAAAGTTGGACTCCCTTTGAATGCACTGACTCCCTCTGAAGTCGGACTCCCTCTGAATCCACCGACTCTCTTTGAGGTCGGGCTCCCTCTAAGTCTGCTCAACCTTTGAAGCTACCTGCTCCCTTTCCATTGTCACTCTGCTACTGTAGGTCATGGCTCGCATAGGCTGGCCCTTCTGCATATGCATGTTGCCTTCTCTAACTCCAAGATCACTGCTGTGCATGGGCTAGATCCTCTGGGCATCCAATAACACATGTCCATCTTGCAACAACACTACATAGCTGTACTCAATCATTGATGTTGAGAACACACTCCTGGCACCCATAACACATTTCCCACTCGCAACACATCCCCTGACTCCATCTGGAATACCATTGCTCCAGATCCTTGTACTACATGCTTGTTCCTCATACTAAGCTCCTCGTATATATCCGAGTCAGACACTGTGAAGCTCTCGAACAAATCCTGTGCCCCTGTCATGTGCCAGTGGTTCCCACTGTATAAGAACCATGCAATCCTCCAAGGCAAGCATCCTACTTACCCAAGTCACGACAATGCAATGAACTTCTGCCCAAGTCCATCATCCAAATCACAAGACTCTCTGCATACGCTGCAACTGAACCTGTGTCCTCTCTTTGAACAGTCCCAAGCTGTGGATGGACACATAGTCTAGTTCACTCTAGACCTCCGCAACTCATTGTTGCAAGTGTCCTCATCGTCCTGGGTCAAATACCTCATACACTGTTGCACCTCAAGACTGTAAAGTGTGCAACCCTATGGCCCGATGAAGACTCTATCTCGTCAACCTGCCATCCACATGAAGCTTGGCCCGATGAAGACTCTATCTCGTCAACCTGCCATCCACATGAAGCTTTCTTGTCTGTGCCAAAGCACCCGAGCTACACCCATCACAACTCACTATGACAAGCCATTGGAAGTCCATCCTCGAAGTTGGCAACCCACCACACAACATACTGTTGCGAACCGAGCTCTCCGCCAATCCACTAGAACTCCCAACCTGCCACATCACTGAGCTGCAATAGTTCACAACTCCTCGTCTGGACGGTCTGCTCCATGTCTTAAACCAGAGACCATCTAACCTACTGCTACCTGTAGCAGTCACTGCAGCTCCTTCTCAGAGCTAACTCCTCTGCTACAACTTTCTCTCAGAGCTGTCACCTGATCCAACTGCCCTTCTCAGAACCACAACTCTGATACAATGTTAGAATTTGACCGCACCTCAGGTCTGGTCTATGTCTTTGACAGTTATACACAAATTCACACTATTTGAACTGTAAGCATAAACACACTGAGGTGCCTAACTACTTAGCACAACGGAAAATAGATCAACAATTGAATCATACACAAGTACACAGTAATTTTTGAGCCCAAAACCGTGTTCTTAATCCAAGAACCAATGGGCTACCGTACCAAGGAAAATGGCCCAACTTTTCACAAAAGAATAAAACCAATACACTTACAAAACCCTCCTCGGTTTCCATGCATAAGCCTGGTCCAAGACTGCTGCTGTTACAGCTCCAAATACACTGCTGTAACAGCCCTCTAGAGCTGTCCAAAAACTGCTGTTACACCCCTGTAACAGCCCTCTTTTGCTGCCCCAAAATCTGCCTTCTAAGCTGTCCAAAAGTCACTCCAACAGCCCACTAGTCTTGCTGTCCTAGACCTCTAGGACAGCTCCTAGACTGTCCCTAAGCTGCTGCCACCTTTTCTCCTTGCCCAGCACACCTGTAGCTGACGTCCTGGTCTCCAGAACACCACCAGTACCTTGCTGTCCACCTGTAGCAGCCCCTCTGCCTCCCACAGTCTAAGCTGCTCCATCTGTCAACAAACTTGCTGCTAGGCTGCTGTAAAATCCCTCTGTACCTGCAGTACCTGTACAAGCCTCCTGTACCTGCTGTACCATCCTGTGGCGGCCTCCTTCCCTTGCTACCAGCTGCCACAAGACTGTCCTCAAATCTGCCCAGAGATTTGCTGCTGCTCTAGCCTGTAGCATCCCTCTTTCTGGATGGAAGAACCCTCCTTCAACCTGTGGCTGCCTCAGACTGGCAGGCCGAGCCTCTCCTAGGCTATGACTGCCCTAAACTCAGTTGGCCGGTCCCCTAGAACAGATCCAACACCCTGCTGCTGTCCATTCCTACTAGGCCGAGCCCTCTTACCTTCAGCGACTGCCTTCCTCTTGCAGGCCGAGCCTTTCCTAGGCTTTGGCCTGCTCTCCCTAGGCTGCCAACAACCACACAGACCTATGGCTAGGCTTCTCCTAGGTGCTGGCTGCTCTACTTCAGCTTTTCCTGGCCAAAACAATAGTAACACAGCAGAACTGAGGCTTCTCCATGGCTGGATTGAGGTCACCACAAACTAGACTGAAATCACCAAGCTCCTCCTCACTTGTCTCCACAATTATGAAATGTCACAATGACCTCCCTCCTTTATATACAAGTCTTAGAGGTATCATAGAAGCCCCTCCACAAGTCAACATCAAATTAGGCTTTCTATGTGGGTGTGAAGCCCCTACACAAACCAACAACGCCCTTCACCAAGCTCCCAGCTCAAAATACAAGGGGGTTTTCACCAAACGAAAAGACTAATCTGGTGCCCAAGACGATTCCCACGTGCCTGGCACCTAGGCCACGTGAGAATACCTTCCCGAAGCTACAAAAATCAACAAATTTTATCCTGAAATATTAGAAAAAGAATTCTAGAATTCTTTGATAAATTTTGCATCAAGAAATTTCTGCATTTTGTGTCATTTCTCATTGTTGTAATTTATTTTTAGAATATGTTTTTGAGCATTCTCTTCTTATTTATATTAGTTTTCTTGCTCGATTCCTTAAACTCACATGCAAATCTGAAACAACATTACACTAAGACATTGTTAAATTTCATATTTGAAACAAGTTAAATAAACCTCAATCAAGTAATCATAAGAAGACTTGTAACCTGATTCTGGACCTTCTCTTACACTTCCACTTAAAAAATACCGCAAAAGGATTCCAAATCAGCACATTGGTCCAATAAACCACATAGAGTCACATCAACCTATTTGGACTTAGTCATTTTCCATAAGGATACCCCTCTTGAGTTGGAGAGGAACCAACCTAAAGAGTGAGGAAGTGTTACTATGGAGACAGTGGGTAGCCTTTTGTAGCTATGCAAACTAACACCTTGTGCTTGGGATTTTCACACATTAGGGGTGCTAAATTTTGTTTTAACAACACATATGTGGAGACATCATCACATTTTTATCATTCGTCCCCTCTTCTTGGAGTTTGTTGGGCCACATTATGACTTGGCACATGGATTTATGGAGTTTGTTGGAAATGAGGGTGGTTTTACCCTTGGTTTTGCTTTCCAACCCATGGTATTGTATTTTTTATGATTTGTTGGAGGGTTTTCCTTGGTTGACCACATGTGAGGATGCTGGCAGACTTCCCTAGGGTGCACCTTCATGGAGTTAAGTTGAGCATTGTGGAATATATTATTATATTGGTTGTTGACTCCTCACTCTTGGGACATAACTGTTTGCACATTATTGGAGCATATTTTATTATTGTCTAAGGGTTGGACATGGTCAAACACCTTGGTTACACATTGGAGTGCGTGTCCTACATGATGGAACTTTTATTGCACACTGCTTCACATATATGGTACGTTTCACCTTGGGTCCACATGTGCAACTTGGAGGGGAGTATTTTATTATTTGATGGGGTTTTACTGTTTACATGGTCAAACCCTAATTCATCCACTCTTAGAGGCCTACATGTGCTACCTTGGAGGCTACTTGCTATTTTAAGGAGGGTTTTACTTGGTCTACTCTATTGAGGAGGACAACCTTGGAGTATTTTATTGTTTTGTTTGAGGACGCACTTTTAGAGACACTATCATTTATTGGAGGTTGTTGCATAGCCACTCCATTCTTTATTTGTTGTTGACCCGTCTCATGGAGTTGTTTACATTCTTTATTTCTAGATCCCTTTTCCATGCCTTCTAGAATTTTCCCCTTTTTGACCAAATCAATTGTAACTTTTAGACTTTTTCCCTTTTTGACTAAATCAAATATAACCCTTATTTTCCCTCCATTTTTCACTTTAAGATTAAAAGTCACTGTATTAATGGTTAAGTGACTTATTAATTTAAAGTTGCTTTATTTCCCTAATGTCACTTTAAAAACATAAGATCTCCTAACTAAGTGACATTAAATGACCCCATTTTTACTCCTTTTTCTCCACTGACAAGCCACGAAATTCCCTTTTACTACGAAACGGTGAAACCCAAAAATGGGGACATGAAAAATCCTCCCTTCCCAAAGATTGCTTGTCCTCAAGCAATGCCATCATGACCTGGCGCTCCATCAACTGATCCAGATTGAAACTGAAAATGATACCAGGATCCCAAACCACCCTATAAGAGGTGAAACATCCTCCGCTCAAGACATGGTCCGATAATGTACTGACATCCGAGGTCTTTGGAAAACCGCCCACAAGTAAGGTCACTTAGTGCTGCAACAACTCGATCAACCCACCAAGGAACTGCTCTGCTCGAGAACCAATCTCATGAAGGAAAAAAATGGCTCTAGCCTTCGTGTAAACTGTTGCACTATCTCCTCAGAAAGGAACCACCACGCTAACGCTGCACCACTCTGATCATAGTCGTCCGACCATCATGCCCACTCTGCATCCACAAGCTGTAATGCCTCAAAGGATCGCATCCACTATTGAGGATCATACCCATCCAATGTATCCCAACTCTAAAATCAGACATCATAGAGAAGTTTATGTGGTCATCAACTGATAGGGCATCCACTACATCTCGTCTCCAAGTGTCAAAGGGAAAAGTCCTAATACTCCAACATCTCTTGTCTACTGTAATCATCCAAGTATCATACGGATAATTTCCCAACATATCGTCTGCAAGGTCCCTCAATGCGAACACAAGAACCCTGTAGATGGTAAAGTCACTAGGATCCCAAACTAGCCTGCATAATGTGGAGTGTATAGCACTGGTCTGTAAGGTGCTAATACAAGAATCCACTTGATTGCTGTTGATAAGCCAAGCAATCATAAGCTGCATAAACTCGGTCAACTCCTAGGAACACCACTCCTCCAAGCAACCACTCCTAAGCCTCCGAAAAGTAAACTTCGGAAAGTCAAAGACAATGCTCTCCTCTCTAATAGTGGCTGAACTGTCAAACATTGTAATCCCAGGGTCCCAAACTAATCTTGGAAAGATACCACCATGTTGACGTTGCACCACTCTGATCATCACTGTCGAACCAACGTGCCTAGTCTGCATCCTCCTCTCCTAGAACCCCAAGTTAATCTCCCCGAAAGGACTGAAGCCACCATCCTGAATCCTCTTATGTGAAAGTGTCTCATTGAAGTCTAAGCCTGCGAGTCCATGGCTGGCCTCAAGTCTGTCCTGCCCTATAGAGTAAGTCTCGACCTCCCCTCTGCTGACGTCCCAAAAATAAAGCGGACCAATCATTGTCATGGCTCTGTCGATCACCATCTGAATCATTCCATCACTCAGATGAATTCCCGGATCCCACCACCAAATAGGAATTCCACTGCTCCTAATACTTGCTAATTGTTGCTGCACCATATTGGTAACCATCAGAGTCAAAATGAACCAAGTCCCTAGTATGCCATCATCTAGTGGAATCCTAGTACCAGGAATCAACTTTGTGCCTGCTGATCTATTCGACTCCTGCCAAACTGCACTAGGAAATCTGCTATCTCGATCATCATCAATGTACCCGAGTAATCTATGGAGTCTAAATATCTCCTTGGAGAGTAGCTCTGTCACCTGCGGTGCCTCATACTCATGTGAGTACCCAAAATGCCTTATCGAAGGTGATCATACATAACCCTCATATTATCTCTCTGAGTGGGGGCTCAGGGGCTACAAGTGTGCGACCTCTGTAGTGGATAATGCCATCCACTACTTTATCAGATAGAATCTCTGTGAATTGACCCAATACAATTTGGATCTCCTCCTGTGCTTCGATCACATAGTCCAAACAAAAGAACTTTGACATGGCTATAATCCTGTTGGTCTCACCCAACTGACTAAGATGAGTCTTCCACGTCCTGCCGAATATACAGTTGGCATCAGAAAATGGCACTAGATGACATTGCCACTTCCTGTAAGACTGGAAAGTGTTAGGTGCGCTGGTCAATCCCAATGGTATGACCAAGGACTCAAGGTAACATCTGAGAGTGATTTTGTGGATATCTTGCTCTCTGTCCCTGCTCTAGTGATATCCCACTCAAAGATCAATCTCCGAAGGATATACCTCTCCATGAAGCTTGTCCATCCACTCATCGAGCCTGGGTGAACCAAATTCAATGATATGTTTGAAGTCTTTGTCTGGAGGTCGCTCCGGGGGAAATATCCCAAAAACCCACTGCATACAATTGTACACTGTTGTATGTTGCTGTATCCCACTGCACATCATTGTATCATCATGTACCATCCTGCATTGTATTTGTGCCACTGTATCAATCATTGTATTGACATCAACTGAACTTGGATCCTAGAGTGATGTATCCACATCTGTCCTATACCCAATCCCCCAATCAACTGCTGCATATACTTCCTTGTTGGCTGGTCCACAAGGAATTTGCTTAACTACTATCTCTACAACTAAGCCTTGAGCCAAAAGAAATGGCTCATGATCCCTGCAATGCAAGATAGGTGCACAGTCAAAATCCTCTGTGTCCAAACTCTCCTCATATGCCTGCAACCCTGAACGCTCTTCGTGCGGAATCGCCACAAGAGGCTCCTCCCTTAGATCATGAGTGCCACTCATGCCCTCATGTGTCACTACTGCTAAAGATGATGGAGTCTCTGCTGTTGTTAATGATGAAGAGTGTGCCACACTAAGCTGGTAACAAAGCTCCTCAATCTCCCTTTCCTTGTCTTCAACAAACTTAAGAGCAAGGTCCCTATCCATGAACAACTACAAGTAATCGACTTTCATCTGCTCTAGTGCTTTTTTGATGATGCATAATTGAGCACTAGTGATCCGATCTGCAACTCCTTTTTGTCTCTCCTTCATCTAAGCTTTCCAAATAAGATCTTCGATAAATTTATGAGTACCATCTGCCCTTGTCAACACCTATACAATCTGCTCCTCCTTGACCAATAATTGGTCCTCCAAACCCTGTCGAGGTGCAATCACCTCCTCCTCCTCATCAACATCATAAATGAGATATGGTGTTGAATCCTCATCATGCGTAGGTGCCATAATGCTTGAATTACCTTCATCATAAGTATCATGCATAGTGAAAGATGTTGGATCTCCAACATCAACTGATTAGAACCAAGGCTGTGGGGGAGTGCCCCCACCTCCCCTCGAACCTGCTCCTGAATCATGCTCCGAAGGGGAGCGTTCAGGGAGCACACTCGGGAGCGCGCTCCCTGAACGCTCCCCTTCGGGAGTGTTTTTTAGGGAGCACGATTCCTCTTGAAAATATGCGCTCCCTGGTTTTTTAGGGAGCGCTGAGGGAGCGTCCAAGGAGCGTTTGCTCCCTGGACGCTCCCAAGGGAAAAAAAACGCTCCCCGAAACGCTCCCTGAGCTCGCGCGTGTGAGGAGGAATTTGGTCATTGTTTGGGTTTTTTTTGTTTTTTTTGGAGGGAAAGGTAGCCTAGGGTTAGCTAAGACTACGAAACACTCTTTCACTCCCATTTCTCTCATTCTATTTCTCATTTCATCCATTTCTTTGCTAAGAGGGTTTTGACTCTTGAGAGGGTTC
>ML791414.1:143655-204628 GCA_009831015.1 Picea engelmannii
TGTATGCACACATTCTCCTCATGGCTAGATTCATGCTCCTCCACCTGTACTTCAGGCTCTTTTGATTTCTGCCCCGTGCCTTTTGAAGATGTCTTGGTCCGATCTCTAAGCTCCTTCCCGCTCTTGATGTCGATATAATCCTCTAATGACAGAGCAACTTGGATCTCCTCACTGAACTTCTCATACTGGTCGTAGTAGGTTGTGCGCCCTGCATATAACGACCACAATATTGATTACTTTAAAAATGATGTTAGTTCCTTCCGATATTTTTCTATGGATTCCTTATTGGTCTTCATGTTTTCTTACATCTGTATGTACATAATATGATTTCCTTCCCAATGTTTCCCCTTACTGTAAATCGTGTGGCTTTTTTCGAGAAAACCTTTAAAATTTGCCGAAATTAAAATGTCGATAACTTTACTTCCCGGACTCTGTTTCGACCGATTTTTTTTTTTAAATTTGGTATTTTTCCGAGAGGAATTCAAATATCCAATTTGTTTTGCCAAATTCTGCTCATAAAGTTTCAGATCTGAACCTGACGTGCATCGCCCTTTTTTTTTTCCCTAAAAAAAAATTCTGCAAAAGGACCCCAAATTTTTTTCCCTTCTTTGGCCAAGGAAAGTGCTCTGATGCAATCACAGGTTGGCAGGATCACCAACTCTGATACCACTGTAATATCCCCAATAGAGCTAGGCATGGATTTTATGAATTTCTATGCAATTATGTTATTTTTCCACAAATATTTTGCATTCATTCTACTAAAGACATTTCGTCAAACATATTGCAAGCATCCTAGATACACTTGGAATATAAGAGAATCATGGAATATTTTATTATGAATGGAGACTGAATACAACAATCCAATGGTTGCTATGGCAGCTGCAATACATCAATGGAAAACACACAATACAAGCCAAAAACCTGGTATCATGCCATGGCCTTTTCAATAGATGAGATCAAACCCTCCAAGTGCCACAACCTCTCCAATCAAATCACTACAACCCAAACTGAAAACAAACCCAAGATGAAGCTCCAATGAAGATCTTGGATGGATCCTTCTCCTTGTCTAGCTAGGGTGGATATTGCACCACCGAAACAAGACCAACAATGGAAGGGTTTTGCTAAATTCTAACTAAACAATGGTTCCAAGAGCACCATACAAGAGTTTAATCAAATCATAATGCCAAAGTGAGGCTCTACCCCTCCTTTTATCCCTTTTCCATGCCTTCTAGAATTTTCCCCTTTTTGACGAAATCAAATGTAACTTCTAGAATTTTCCCCTTTTTGACTAAATCAAATATAACCCTTATTTTCCCTCCAATTTCCACTTTAAGATTAAAAGTCACTTTAATAATGGTTAAGTAACTTTTTAATCTAAAGTTAGTTTATTTCCCTAATGTCACTTTAAAAACATAACATCTCCTAAGTGACATTAAATGACCCCATTTTTACTCATTTTTCTCCATTGACAAGCCACGAAAGTCCTTTTTACTATGAAACAGGGAAACTCAAAAATGGGGACATGACAAATTATCACATTATACCACGAGCAATCATATCAACTTTAAGGCAAATTACTTACTTGTCCAAGTCACTATGCTAAGAAAAACCCTAGTTGCAACAATATATCATCCAAGAAGTGAAAAGCATCCACAAGACAATCCTTCTCCAAAGGTGCGCACTAGATCCAAGAAGACAAAGAGAGTAGAGCGAATGTTTTAGAGCTCTCCCTCCCAAGTGAGGAGAAGTGATGATGAGAAAATGATATGAGTGCTAGCCTTATTTATATAAGGTAACCCTAGCACTTTTGTCCACAAAATGTCAATAATTCATATTACAAGTGGGGCCGACCCCCCAAAATAGCCTCTACAAATGTCAAAACATGAAAATAAAAATAGATATGGGCACACATGTGGTGATGTCAAAAGCCCTCAAGGGCATGGAGAAGGCCTCCAAAGGCCACATGTCATCATCATGAGTGCTAGCAAGATGAAAACCATCATTAAGTGTCCGGTCACATCATGTGGTGTTCAAGTGGCAGCAAACCGCAACACTCCATCAAACCCTAGCTTGGCATCATCATCCAAAGGCCCAACGTCCAAGGTGTATAGGATGGCGTCCAAGGTGGAGGAGGGTGTATGTCATCTCTGCATGTCATCCAACCATCTACTAGTGCAATGTCCTCCATCCAATGCATGATAGTCTCTGGGGTGTAGAGCCCAGGGTGTGGGATTTCTACCCATCTCTGTGCCACCATAACCATATCTAGCAACTACAAGCCCATCTGTCTGTCATCCAAGGTCCAGAAGATGTGAGAGCATGTACCTGAGCGTGTCAGGCCATTCAATGGCTCAATGCTTTGTATCACACGTGCCATATCCGACAATAAAGGAACAACGTCCTTGGTGAAAGCTTGGGGCATCCATCAAAATACAATGTCAGGTGCATCCAAATCAAATCAAAGCTTGAAATCAAGTAAAGCCAATGTTCATAAGATATTCCAGTCCTTAGATGATACAAAATGAGCTATAACTTAAGATATAAGCCACACAAATAGTTCACATCAAGTATCCCCTTCAAATTTCACATTAGCTCAAGACTTTATGTCGGTTGGAGGACCTTCATCAGACCTTATTAGGTGTGCCAACCAAAACAGTGAAAGAAAAGACTCAAGTAGAGGGATATGCCCCAGGGGAAGCAGGAAATGAAGAACCTTTCAAGAGTAAGTGTGATAGTGATAAGTGTTGGGCTTACTTCATGGCTTGTGGTGTCATTTAATCCATTTCTATAAGCACCTTTGTGGAGGGTGCGCTTGCTCTTGAGTTACCACTATCTAAGCGCTACAGTTTTCCAACACCTTAATCTGACTTTTTATTGTCCTCTTATCATATTTGCAAGTCCCCTTTCTAAGGTTTCAAGCGATAACATCATTGCTTTGGGATTGGGGTGAACGTGGAAAGGGTAGAGCTCAAGTATGGATTGGCTTTTGAGAGTCGTTTGCTATTATCTCTTTCTTTCTTTATTATTCTTTTGCTAGCAGCTGCAATCAACCTCTGGGCCTTTAGCCCCTCTTCTCATGAGAGAATGAACCACGACCCATTATCAAAGTTTAGTACACTGCGACAGGCTTTAGGATGGTAAGTGTTAAGTATGGTGGGGAAACAGAACGTTACCCTTATGAGTGTTGATGTTTACAACTACGTGAGACATACTCCAGGACACAGACCTGAGAGAGAGCCCCTAAGTTGGGTGTGTGGTTCCTATCTGAGACAGAGATGGAATGTAGTGATGGCCTCCTCCTTACAAATAGTTGAGAAGAAATCTAGATGATTCTCCTGTGTAACGCAGTGAGAAAGGAGATCTGCTGAGTTGGATGTGCCTGTGGCTGAGCACAAGTTGAACGTGTGAATTGCCATGAGCTGGGTGCATCGTTATGAGACAGAGATGAAGACGATGTATTAGTCTCCTCTGAGCAGAGAGTTGAGATGATGAACTCCAGATGACTCTCCTGCGTAATGCAGTGGGAAAGAAGATCTATTGAGTTGGATGTGCCTGTGGATGAGCACAGGTGAACGTGATCCTAGTGGCTGAGCACTAGTGAGTGTAGTTCTCCTGTGAGACGCAGTGAGATAGAGAGACATCCCTGTGGCTGAGCACATATGGATGTGCCCCTAGTGGCTGAGCACTAGTGGGTGTATGAGATCCTTTGCTATATTGTTCAAGAGTCAGACTTACCTGTAACCCTATTGATTATGTAAAGGGTACAGGTCAGCCCCACCTTAATGTAAAAGATAGTTAATATAAAAGATAATTAATATGGTAATTATTAATTATATTTTGAGTTATTGAGGTCGGCTCTATTGTGCCAATAGACACATCATTTGATGTGACAAGTCTTATATAAATAAAGGTGAATCCCCATTGAGGAAACACACTTAACATTGTGTCATCTCATGATTTCAGAAGTTGTGGTCTGAAATTATGAGAATTGCAGCACCCTCTTGTGTGCTAGGTTTGGTGATGACGTGGGAGGTCTTTCTCTTGAGGAATATAGCAAAGGATTGGCTGGGTTTTCTTCCCTTGTTGAGAAGGGTTGCCCAGGATACTTCTTGTGTTCTTGTGCATGGTTATTCTTCTTGTGATCTTTATTTGCTACAGTAGTTATGGTTCAAGTAATAGTTAAACAGAAAATTTAAAGAGAATGCATGAGCCATAGCTCATTGAAAATCTAACAGTGAGGGCCCCTCAGTAGTACCCCTTTTTTTTAAGGGTGATGACATGGGACTAGGGCACAAATGCTGGCCACCAAGGTGAAACAAGGAAACAAACATAACTTCTTGAGCTTATGATCCATTATCCAACTTCAACCAATTATCCTCACTCACATGCCTAGTATATTAAGCACAACACCCTGTATGAAAAAAGGACTAACATACCTCATGGTGACGTTGGCTTGCCATCTCCCAAACAATGTGTTGATTGGGTGTGATGAGCTTGGTTGATTCAAAGTAGAAGAGACAATCTGAGGGGGGCTGCTGGGTTGCCATAGGTGGACGTGGTGATCATCATCATTGATGGGATTATTGTCTTCATTGTGGGCCATGAGACATGATCTCCTCTAGTTACCCCTAGGCATGGGGGGGTAACACTATATTTGACTAGGTTGGCCTAGTCACCCTCTTGGGGTGAGTGCTCAAACCCTAAAGGATGTGTATAAATACAAAGATACACTCTTAATTTGTGTCATCTCATTTGAAGTGAATTCATTCATTCTTTGCCTAAGGGCACCTCTAAACAATTTGGTCTACTTTGTGGTATTTCTATCTGTTTGGTTGATTTTTCTTGGACAAAGATATGGTATGTGAACATCTTTCTTGTGAACTATATTACAGGCTGTTATAAATTTGCTGGCTTGATGATTGGAGTAGGGTTTGTTGAAGAGATCATCATAGATCTACTATCTTATGATTTCAACAATCTATGATTACAGTATAATGCAATTCTTTTCTGAACTCATACTCTTGTTGACAAACATGTGTAAGATAAAAGAAAAAATGTTGCAACTTTGATCATATATATTTCAAAACCAATGGACAATGATCTATTCACTATTTTTTTGGTTAAAGACAGCAATGTAGATGGTTGGTAATAGTTGAATACAGCTTTGCATCCAAATGTTCTGTCTAGGGCCATAAACATGCACACTTTGAGTTTTCTTGTGGAGTGAAGCACACAGCTCAGGCATTTTGTTCAATGGACATGACTCGTATGTTTTACATTCTTATGGGAAGATTGTTTGCTAATGCTTTCAGGAGTCTGGGTTATGGAGACAACATTGAGAAAAGATCACCACAACAGTGGCAGATGATTTTAGTGCAAGCTACTTCCGGAACACTGGCAGGTGCTTCTTCAGCTGTTGTAACAACTCCTCTTGATACAGTAAAAACACGTCTTCAGGTGATCACATTAGATATTGTCATGTGTTCGTCTCTTTATTTTTATTTATATTTACAGAAGTAAATAGTTAACATTTGCTAAGATTGTCTTGAGGTTTAAATTTCTTCTTTGTATATTTGTTGTGGCTATGGGTTTCCTTGTCACATGGCTGGAGTAAAACTGTGAACGACAGATTTTAAAAGAGCTTTTATGACAGCGAGCTTATGTTTGTGAGGAGCTGCTTCTAAGTAACCATTATTTGAAAGGAATTTTTATTTTTGATTGGAAAGAGCAAAAGTATTTGAGATGAAATTTCTTTTATTTTTTTTGAAGAAATCTGATACTGATATTACTGGAAAGAAAGCAATTGTCTTCTCTTCATAGAGTATATAGAAAGCCATCATTATATAAATATAACATTTTCCCCACCTGAGCAAGTAGGGTGAAAGCATGAGATCCAGCTTCTATATCTAATGTATCACAGTCTTTTCTTCAGGAGCTCATATGAGCTTGAGCATCGAATAGCTATAGAATATAGAATCGAGAAATCAGCTGCATATTTACTAGAGACTGGTTGGGGTTATTTAGGGAACTCTTAGGATGTTTCTTTCAAACTTTCTTAGTGCCACCCAATTGACCTTGAGGGCACTAGGGACTATGAAATTTGTCCATCACCATGCATGGCCTGCTTGTGCTGGCCATGATGCCACCCACTTAGGGGAATTAAACCCTGGTGGCTTGGGGGGGGGATATCATCATGCCAGCAACACTGCAGCTTGACCAACTGGTCAATCCCCCAGTGACAAGGTTGGGGTTATTTATTTTTTTGTCTTTTCTTTACCTGTTATTCTTTGGTTTATTTGTGAGCTGATCTCATAAGATTTATTTCTAACTTCCCATTAAGAACATAGAAACAAGGGAATAGTCTTTGTTGGTTGGAATTATATGTTATCATGTTTAGACACTCTCACTCATCAAACTGCAGGTTATGGACAACCACGGGGAAGGTAGACCAACAATCATCAAAACAACAAAACAACTACTTAAAGAGGATGGCTGGAAAGGATTTTATAGAGGGTTCGGTCCACGAATGCTCAACATGTCTCTGTGGGGCACTTCCATGATAGTGACATATGAAATAATAAGTGTGTCTTATCAGTCTGCCTTTTGAACCCTCAGTAAAATTTTACACTATAAAAATATATGTACTCTCTCCTGAATTGTCTGTTTATGCATGCTATTTTTTCTTTCTAGAAATCAACCAGTCGATTTTCAGGCGTCTTGTCATATATTTCAACTTGCTAAATATATGGAGTATTTGATATCTGAATGATGCTAAAAGATAATATTTTGTGCCGTTCTAGCAGAGCGATTATCAGTCAAGGATCCCTGATACGAGTCTCTGGAATAGAGAGGTTTTAATGAAGAGAGATCTTGATTCTTCCCTGTAGTGGGGATTCTAAGATGGTTATATTTAATTTGGAAAGGAGTAGAGCCAAACGGGAATTCTGTCTGACGATATTCACGGAGGATATCACACTTGATCTATGATTTGAAATCCATATTTCGTGTATATTTAAGGTAATGCTGGCTTAATTTTAGTTGTGTATATCTACATATGGAAACACACAAAATATCATGAAGATGTGGTAGGCTACTGATTTTCTCTAATAATGAGTTATGCTTTTTTTTCGCATTCTGTTTTAATTTTCTAAAAAAGTAAAGGAGCTTTCAAATCTAACATTGCCTTTCTTATTTAAACTCAAACTGTAATTTGCAGGTGCCTTTGCTTTGACCAATACCAGTGCTACTGAATCCCACACAGATGGGTTTAAATCCTGATTTTGCAAGACCTCATGTCATCTGCTTTGAAGGACAAATTTTAACCTTTCTGGAGAAGCAGAATTTATTTTATTTCTTGATTTCCATATAATATTTTTTCACGACTCCTTGGACAAATATTTGAATTGATTTGCACTTTGGTTGATTATTACAGTACTTTCAACTAATAAATCAGCAGAGATTTTATTTTTCTTCACTTTTTCTTGTATTTTACAACTCACGCCATTTAGTTGGGGCATACTGCAACTGGAATGGCACTCTGGTGGATGGCTTGAAATTCTGTCAACCTCACCAGGGAATCAGCACCCCGTCGGCAAGTAGTAGTAGTTAGAACATGGTAATTGTTAGTTGCACTTGTTACATGCAAGTTAGAACTACTAATGGGAATCGGGATTTTATACATCACTGGGATTAATTTCTATATTTTTGAGAGAATCAAAACCCCAAGTGCATTTAGCAATAAAGATGTGCCAATCTCCTCCTCTTGCAACAGTACCCTCCGAATAAATAAGAGTATTGGACATTCTATAAACCATCCCTTCTGCATGAAGGACACCTCCGCACAAGGATGTTCAAAAGTGTCATTTCCGATTTTTTTGAACAATACTATAGACATGGTCAATAATTAGTTCCATTAAACATTGTATACAAGTTAACGCAGAGGTTACAACTGAGTATATATTTTTTGAATACGTAATCAATAAGTACAGAAATGCTCCCTCAAACAAGAATGGTCATGGCTTTATTCATGTGCCAACAACATCCACTTTGATGACTACTTAGGGTTATATTGGAAATTTAAGCATAATACAAGGTTGGGCATGAGCATGTGGAGCTGTTGGAATTATGGAATCCATGTTATAGGCTGACTACATATAGGTTCTTGCGTGCCAAATCTCATCTACTCACCTCAACTGTGTCAAGTGATAGTAAATTATATCTCAAAAAAAGAAAAATACAGCTAGGTTAATTAGAAAATGATTAGGTGCAGATATGAAAATCAAAACGTTGCCAATGGAAGATCATACCGACATGCCATGTTCAGCTCCCTAACCTAAGGTTTAAGACAGGTTTCGTGATAAGGATTTTCATTTGAAGTTGTACCTAGGCTTTAGAATGACACCTCTTTGGTCATTTGGAGACCCCGGGGCCCTCATAATCTTGTTGAACAAACAATAGCGTGATGTAACAACCAATGAATCTCTGAAGTAATTTTACCAAGCATTTCTTTGAGAAGACGTGTTTTTTCCCTAAGTTGCCAAGGTACAGGACTACACTTTTGAAACAGGGGACGTCACGGTACAACATTTATATGAAAAATTGAAATAAATAAAAACACTAAAATTAATGTAAATTTCTGAATCAACAATTATTCAAATTCATTTTTAGATTCAAATCATTCTAGCGTCTACCAAACCATTCATCAATTGACAATTTCAATGTTGAACAATGCACATGAAATTGAAAAAACGATAATTATGGATAGAAAAACAATGGATTTGGTTGTATTAAGTCTCAATTATGAAACCAATGACATTTCCACAAATGAATAAACAACATAACTGTGTATTAGTAGTCAAGGCCTCAATCATCATCGAGTAGACTTAGGTTCTTGGTCAAGATGCTGTCCAGGTAATCATCACTGTCTAGTATAGGGTCATCCTCTTTGGGATTGTAGCTAGAGGTCAACTTCATTTTTTGGGAATTTCATGAAATGGGCTCTAATCTTGTATCTGTGCTTTTCTAATGTGCAGGGAAAAGTGTGCACTTTAGTTTTATTGCTCCCCCTCCATCCATGGCCCACTTTATCCTTTCAGCTTTTCCACAATGAATATTGAGGATTGAAATTCACCTTTTGTCTAGACATGGCATGGAAATGGTAAACAAAAAATCTACAAGTTGAAACTTGATGATGAAGTTGTAATGTGGGGCCTCGATGAGTGAAGAGTGCTGAAAATAATGAAGAATACTGAACGCTGAACCACTGGACACAAATTTCTTGCAAGAAAAACAACCAACAATTTCCTACTCTTCTCTCCGTTGGTCTCTCCCAAGCTCACACCCAAATAAAAATGCAAAAGTGAGCAAGAAATTAGGGTTTTTTGGTATAAAAGGAGACAATAGTTAGTTTTTTTAAGGTTTCCTGCTTGGTTCACCCTAAATGTAGCGTTACTTTATGTTTTTTATTATATATATATATATATATATATATATATTATGAGTGGGCCTAATGGTTAAGAATATCTATTTCCTCCTAAGAGGTGGGCCTAATGATTAAGAACATGTGTTTCCTCCTAAGAGGTCACAAGTTCAAATCTAGAGGGGGGTAGGGTATGTATACCTCCGTAGACTATACCAATCAAATCATTGCATGGAGGGGGTTCCTTGTCCCAAAAACAAGGGGATCTCATACACCAATTTGGTGTTTGGCTTGGCCGCGACCTTAAAATTAGATTATTATTATTATTATTACTATTATTATGAAATCAATGCCAATGTACTCGAAGTCAAGTTACATCTTTGAATTCCTCTAGAGTATGTGAAGGTGCTACATGGTATGACATGCATGGCAAGTTATTCGCAGGGTATGTAGGTAGCGGATCCAAGGAATCTGACCATCAGGTATGCATATCCATGCTGCATAGGTTTTGCCCAAAATAAGCCTAGAAACATGTTTAAATGAATTAGAAACAAAGTCAAAGTAGTTTTTGCCTAAACGTTGTAGACCAAAAATAAAAATAAAAAAACTAGGTTTGGGATGCATTTTGTATTGATTTACTGAAGGCCACACCACTCTTTAGGACCCCCAAAATACTAAGAAAATGGGAAATTAATGTTTCTAGTATTCCATTTGACCCTATGACTATAGAAATCCATAGCAGATACATTTTAGAATAGGACCCCCAAAATACTAAGAGAATGTGAAATTAATGTTTCCAGTGATGGAATTTTAAATTTTCTAGTTACAAAATTGCAATTACTTAATTCAATAGCCACTGTAGTAGGATCACTGAAAGATAGACAATCATGGATACAATAGAACACAAATATTATCATGGGAAACCCTTGTGGGGAAGAAAACCCAACAACCAAAATCCTCAATATAGATTCCTTCAACCAGTACAATGATGTGCTATAGCTCTTCAAGAAAGACGAAGACCAAAACACCAAAAGAACCAGTCTCCAAGACTTGTGCGCTAGACCTTCTTATGCGCTCCAATATGCATAAGAGAAGTGTGTGAGTGTGTGTCCAAATGAGAGGAACCTATCCTCTATTTATACACAACAATGTCTCTTAAAGAGACATGACTCTTGACCTAACTAGCCCATAATAAGTAAAATACCAATAATATAATAATTTCTATTTGAACGGACTTATACAATATAATTATAATGTCCATTTAAAGGTTTGACTAAAACAAATATACAAGAATATCTTCTGTAACACCAAAAATATTAACACTCCCTCTTAACTAGGAAGGTATTCTTTCCAGACACAGACTCCAAGTCTGATACCACACGAGCTCACATCCATTGATTGTTGAACATGTGAAACTATACATCCTCGGATATCCATAGTGCAACATGATTTCACCCCATGCAACCAAGGTCCTTGGGTAGCTCTCAATAGCTACAACATGTCCCCAGGACATCCACTCCCTGCGATGCATTAATACATGATCATGTGCACTCTTGTCTCAGTGCCAACCCTTTTTCATGTTGGATGAGATTTTTCCATACTCAGTGCTAGCCCTTTTTCATGCTAGATGAGTTCCACTTGTCACTCCCTTTGATGTGTCACCGTAACTAACAAATATGCCCTTTCGTCCAGAAGGGTCCAACTTTGCCCTCTTTTCCTCGGGGATGTGAACAAATATAGGGCAGCCAAATGCTTTGAAATGACTGATTTCTCTCCTGAAAAGATTTCCTCGGGTGTCTTGTTTTCAAGCACTTTGTGGGGACTTTTATTCTGCATGTACATTGTCGTCTTCGTTGCTTCCGCCCACAGATGCATAAGAAGATCTTGATCATGGATCACGGCCTTTACTGCTTCCATGATTGTCCGGTTCTTCCTTTTAGCTATTCCATTTTGCTGAGGGTTATAGGGAGTAGAGAGCTCCCTCTTAATCCCAACTTCCTTGCAATACTCCTTGAATTCTTCTGAGGTGAATTCACCTCCATTGTCTGATCACAAGGTCTTTATCTTCCGCTATGTCAAGTTTTCCACCAGAGCCTTGAACTCTTTGAATTTGCCCAAAACTTTATTCTTTGCTTTTAACAAATAAATGCAAGTTTTACGTGAGTAATCATCAATGCAAGATCATAATATACATACCCACTTAGTGAAGCTGTCGACATCGGTCCACATACGTGAATGCACGATGTCCAAAACTCCTTTGGCTCTGCTATCACTATTGGGAAAGGAGTGCTTCACGTTCTTGCCTTGTGCACATCCTTTGCACAGACCATCTGGTTTTGCTTGGATTTCTGTAAGACCTGTCACCATTTTGCTCACAACCGGAAGAGCTTTGTAGTGTAGGCGAGCAAATCTCCTATGCCATAGTTCATTGGGATTCACCATATCATGAACCATTGCGGAGTCTGAATGTCCTTTTAATTTGTAGAGTCCTCCTTCAACTCCAATCACTAYTGCATCATCAAGGGTCTTCCCTCTAGGCCACATAAGAACTTGACCATCAATAAATGCTACTCTAAATCCTTTCTTGTCCAATGATGAAATTGAGAGAAGATTCTTCTTTAAACATGGAACATAGATAACTTACTTCTTCTTCATTGGCTTGCCCGAGTTTAACTTATAGGAAGCTTCTCCAACACCTTTGATTGGATATTGATAGTCATCACCCAATTTCACCTTGTGAGGTGAGTCTTTATGAAAAAGTTTGGATAAGGAGTCTTCATAGCCTGTCATGTGTTTGGAAGCACCACTGTCTATCAACCAAGTGTCACTTTCATGAGTAACAATACCTGTGAGGGCTGAGATAAGAATATAATCCTCATCACTTGATTCATATTGCTTTTCAACCTTCTTGGGAGGCTCATCATCTTCAGCTGTGTGACCATAATGAGGGGGCAATCCCTAACAAAGTGTCCCAATTCCTGACAACAATAACATCTAATCTTTGAGTTGTCTCTTTGACCCATCTTAAACTTCTTAGGTAAAGAATGCTCCTTCTTGTTCTTTCCTTTCTTGGTGTGCGTGGCTAGGGCTTGATTTTCATCTGCCATCTTTTCTTCTCTTGCAACTGTCCTATCTTCTTCCTGGTTACAATCTTCTCAAATCCTACTGAACTTGGGAAGCTTCTTTCTTGAACAAATTCCTTGGATGAATGCATCCCATGACCTTGGGAGTCCATTCAAGGTAGTCATCACCATTTCTTCTCCTTCTACTAAGTCACCAATGGCTTCTATCCGCTCTTTGATTTGATTCACTCTTGAGAAGTAGGAGTGAATGGTTTTTGAGTTTTGCATTTTCACATTTTTCAACTGAGATCTCAGTCATTCTTCGATTTATGTTGCTTCCCTCAAACAAACGAGTTAAGGTGTCCATCATTTTCTTTGGAGAAGATAATGATGATATATGATGGATAAGGTGGTCCTTAATGGAGTCTGCAATAATCCTTTTTGCTCTCACCATGCCCTTCTTATATTTTGCCTTAGCTTCATCTCCTTGAGGTTCTTGAACCTCATCTATAATGAATTTATCTAGTTCATGTTCTTCACGGAGGGTTACTTTGTACTTCCAGGCCCTGAAGTTATCGGCTCCATCTAGCTTCTCATCAATCTTTGTTCCGGTAGTCTTCCCGCCTTCTGATGGTCTTGGTTTGTCGGACAACTGTCTCTAGACTGAAAACGATTCCCTTTTAGGCTTTTAGATCTGCAATTGGCTTCTATTCAGGGTGCTCTGATACCATGATGGAATTTTAAATTTTCTAGTTACACAATTACAATTACTTAATTCAATAACAACTGTAGTAGGATCACTAAAAGATAGACAATCATAGATACAATAGAACACAAAGATTATCCTAGGAAACCCTCGCGGGGGAGAAAATCCAACAACCAAAATCCTCAATAAAGATTCTTTCAATCAGTACAATGATGCGCTATAGCTCTTCATGAAAGACCAAGACCAAAACACCAAAAGAACTAGTCTTCAAGACTTGTGCACTAGACCTTTTTATGCGCTCCAAGATGCATAAGAGAAGTGTGTGAGTGTGTGTCCAAATGAGATGAACCTATCCTCTATTTATACACAACAATGTCTCTTGAACTAACTAACCCATAATAAGTAAAATACCAATAATATAATAATTTATGTTTGAACGGACTTGTATAATATAATTATAATAACCTTTTAAAAGTTTGACTAAAACAAATATACAAGAATATCTTCCGTAGTTACACCAAAAATATTAACATCCAGTGAAAAATATCCATAGCAGATACATTCTAGAATAGTAATAAATGTGTGTTGTGCTTGCTGTGTACATCATTAATATGCAGTGGAAAATAGTTTAAGAGAAAATCGTGAATGTCTCTTCTAACCCATAATAAGTAAAATACCAATAATATAATAATTTCTGTTTGAGCGGACTTGTCTAATATAATTATAATAACCTTTTAAAAGTTTGACTAAAACAAATATACAAGAATATATTCCGTAGTTACACCAAAAATATTAACATCCAATATTCCATTTGACCCTATCACTATAGAAATCCATAGCAGATACATTCTAGAATAATAATAAATGTGTGTTGTGCTTGTTGTGTACATCATTAATATGCATTGGAAAATAGTTTAAGAGAAAATCGTGAATGTCTCTTGAAGAGACATGACTCTTGACCTAACTAACCCATAATAAGTAAAATACCAATAATATAATAATTCCTGTTTGAGCGGACTTGTACAATATAATTATAATAACCTTTTAAAAGTTTGACTAAAACAAATATACAAGAATATATTCCTTAGTTACACCAAAAATATTAACATCTAGTATTTCGTTTGACCCTATTACTAGAAATCCATAACAAATACATTCTAGAATAGTAATAAATGTGTGTTGTGCTTGTTGTGTACTTCATTAATATGCATTGGAAAATAGTTTAAGATAAAATCGTGCATTGTAATCAAATGAATGCCTTATGTTTTATTGCTTATAATATAGGGGTCAATTATGCTTGCATGTTGGATCATGTGATGCTGAAATGAACCTAGTGTACACCATGTCCTAAGGTGTTAGTTTGGTTCTTAAGCCAACGATGTATTGCATTGTACACCATGTCCTAAGGTGTTAGTTTGGTTCTTAAGCCAATAATGTATTGCATTTGCAAAGCCTCATTAGTGTTTCATCAATTGCCAAACTTTAAAATAGCATTTATTCCTTCATATCAAAGTACACGTCTCTTTCAAAAGAAACCAACAACATTGTGCTATACAACACACCTTCATTTATTAGAATTATAGATACATGCCTATATTTAAAAAGGCAACACATATTATATTACATAAATATACAAACTACAAGGATGTATTTTCAACTGATAAATACAACAGAAAAAAAATATTCAAAAGAAACCAACAACATTGTGATATACAAGACATCTTCATTTATTAGAATTATATATACATGTCTATATTAAAAAAGGAAACACATATTATATTACATATACATGTATTTTCAAGTCATAAATACAACAAAGAAATATAGACATTTGCGCAGTACATATTATATTACATAAATATACATGCATTTTCAAGTCATAAATACAACAGAGAAATATAGACATTTTGCGCAACACATATTATATTACATAAATACACAAACTACAAGAAAGATGTATTTTCAAGTCATAAATACAACAAAGAAATATATACATTTTGCTTTATGAAAATACACTTTCATTTATTAGAATTTATGAAAAGACACCTTCATTTACTAGAATTATATATACATGTATATATTCAAAAAAGGCAACACATATTATATTACATAAATATACAAACTATAACAGGGATGCATTTTCAAGTCATAAATACAACAAATAAATATAAACATTTTGCTTTGTGAAAAAACACTGTAATTGACAATTTAAAGATTTTTAAATGTGATTTCACAATTATCATGTTTTTATCTCTTTCATGCAGATAGTCCATAAAGACTTAGTAGATAGGACATTCTAACTTTGCACGAATTTATTCTAGGGTCAATATGAAAGTAATGAAAATGGCCTTAATTCTTTGAAATTTCATCTTCAAGCTTTCACATAAGATATAAAATAATTTTCAAGCTTCGCTATTTCCCTATAAAATCCTTTATGGATTTCATCTACATATTATTGTATAGATTCTTATTTATGTTTATCTACACAATTACCATGTTTTTATCTCTTTCATGTAGATAGCCCATAAAGACTTGGTAGATAGGACACTCTTACACTAATTTATTCTAGGGTCAATTTGAAAATAATGAAAGTGGCTTTACTTCTTTGAAATTTCATCTTCAAGCTTTCACATAAGATATAAAATCATTTTCAAGCCTTACTATTGCCCTTCGAAAATCCCATTTTCAAGCTTTTCCCTTAGAGAATCGCTTGTGGATTTCATCAACGTATTATTGTATAGATTCTTATTTATACCTTTTCATTTGCACATATATGTTAGATGTGGAAGGTATCATTGAAAATGATTTGAAAAAATTAGTTACAAACATTAATTTTCAATAAAATAGAAAAATATTAAAGGCTTTCAATTTCTAGATTTCACACTTAAAAAAATGCTGCAATATTTAAAATGCAGAAAGTAACTTTTGAAAGAATTTATATTGGGATGGATTTTCTTTTGCTTATGATCAATTTTTTTTAAGCTTCAAATTTCTTTAAGCTATTTTTTGGTGAGTTCAAGAAGTTCTATGAATAAATAAATTGAAATGGTGTTTATTATCTCAAAAGGAAATTATTATTGTGTTTGAGGTGAAATTTTTTAGCAATTTGAACATCAATGTATTACATGTTGATGATGTAACAGATTCACTGTTATTAATGAAGACAAAATATTTCTGAATATGATATTTGATTGATAATTGATAAAAATATGATACAATTGCCCTTGTAACTGTGTACTATATAATATTGACTGGTCATGATGTGAAGAAGTACGTGCCTCTTGATGAAGAGGTACAAGCCTCTTGATTTATTTAATTTAAGTATTATTATTATTATTATTATTATGTATTTTATGTTCGTAACATTTCCACACTCATAGGGAATTCTTTGTCCTCAAAGTATAGTAAAATAGAATTCTCTCTAGCAGAGCATGTTTCTGTAGTGAAACGAAGTTTTTTCTGTTGGCAGTAATTGCTTCTTCTTAAGAGTGGACCCTTCGACACCATATAGTTTATAGTGTTGACCTTGCCAATTAAATTCCATGAATTGTTCTTCAAGGTTTGTGGCATAACTCCCCAACTGTATCAACCATTCTGGACGTAATACCATATCCATTCCTTCGAGTGGTAGAGCATATAACCCTGTTTGTAGTTCTAGTTCTTGTATTTGAACTGAGACTTTATGACATTTTCCAAGTTCCTTGACCTTTTGTCCATTAACAACCTCAACGATGGGGTCCTTAGTGGGGTAGATGAAAAGGTTTAGTTTTTTTGTGACATTAATGTGTTAAAGTTTCAATTATTATTAGGTTACTTTTCAATTTACTAGATAACCATAGCATAGATAGGATAACTGAGAGAAACACAATAACAAGATACACAACATTTTTCCTGGGAAACCCTCAAGGGGAAGAAAACCCAACAAAACTTCTTTAATATAGATTCAATAACCAAGTACAGTTCCAAAATAAATCTCTCTCTACGAGAGACAAACCACCATGATGCTAGACCAAAAAATAGCCAATATAATAAACCAAACACTAGAGAATATCCTCTCCCAAGCAATGTGCCTCTCTCTCTCTTCCTTCTTCCGGCAACTGGTAACTGCAGCTAGCTTCAATACTTGTGCACTAGATGAGTGAGTTGAGTGAGTGAACAAATGAGTGGATGGCTTCCTTTATTTATACAAACTGGAAAGCGCTGAAAGACGGTGTCTCTTCACTGGCAGGGCCGACTTGTCTTTATAGGTGCTTAGAACCACTTTAATTTGCCTGGGGCCAACTTCTTAATTTGCATATTACAATTAGGGTTTGACCAATCCGCAAAAGGGGATTTGGTCAATTACAAGGTCTGACATGATCAATCCACAAAAGGGGATTGATATAATGAATAATAAATATATTTTATCTTTTAATTTATCCACAAAAGGGGATAAAAATATTCTTTGCAGTTACACAATATTTTAACACTCCCTCTTAACAAGAAGGATATTCTTTATCTTTTGACAGGTCAGTGGATGTCATCATCAACTGAACAATATCATCTGGGCAATATCATCAACTGGATAATCATCATCAACTAGATAACAACATCAACTGGATAACATCATCAACTGGGTAATAACATCCACTGGATAACATCATCAACTGGGCAATATCATCAACTGGGTAACAACATCAACTGGATAACAGGAGGCATCAATATAATCCACTTGGTCATCCGACATTATGATCACTGACTGGTTCTCCATGAATCTATATTAAAGAAGTTTTGTTCTCTTTATCTTCGCGCAGAAGATACTCTTTATTTCTTTCATCTTCACGCAGAAGATACTCTTTCTTATCTTCACACAGAAGATGTCTTATCTCCACACATAAGATATTATATGAGTTTTTCTATTCCTTTTATGTTCTCTCTTCTCTTATAGTCATCTATCTCACCCATCCATTAGGGAGGACTAATACCATAGCTTCACTCCTAGTTATCCCACATGAACTAGAGAAGCTAAGATGCTAGCCTAGGCAAGACTAGACTCCCTTTCCATGATCCACACAGGATCACGACACAAACCTCAAGAGCCAACTAACCATTCCACATGGTCAAGGTTTGTGTTCCAAGCTACTCAATCCTTGGTCAGAGGAGAGTATCTACCTGCTGCCCCTTGGAGAAACATCAACACTCCTCTCTACGAGGGTGGTCATACCCCTCTCTACGAGGGTATTCTAGCATGTCCCTAGAGTATTCAAAACTCAACACTTGGACAGAGGCCAACCTTGACAAATTTCTCATTTCCCTTCTCTTCGAAGGTCTCTTCCTTCTCTACGAAGGTCTCTTCTCTTTTCCTTCTCTATGAAGGTCTACATGTGGGATTGCTCATTCCTTCTCTATGAAGGTCTCTTCTCTTTTCTTTCTCTATGAAGGTTTACCTGTGGGATTGCTCATTCCTTCTCTACAAAGGTCTCTTCCTTCTCTACGAATGTCTAGCTATGGGATTTGAAAAAATATCTTGTGGTCCAAAATATTTCCATGGAATAATACTATGATACCCATCTGCTGGGCACCATCCATCTACTGGATAACTTTCATCTTGATCAAAATATCTGGGCACCATCCATCTGCTTTCCTAACTGCACCAGATCTCGATCCTCCATTTCGAACTCGGAGACATAGCTCCCTCTTGCACAAAACTAAGAGCTTCTTTAACTGTGTAACATCTGATAATCATCATCCTTGAAGTTCTCTTTTGTAATATCCTAGGTGCCTTCTTGAGTTCAAACATTTCTTTCTTTCTGACTTCATACTGGATCAACCTACTCCCCCTGCATCTATAAGAATGGTACTCGAGCAACCTGCAGTTACCTGCATCTCACCAACTATCTCTGAGTATCCATCTTTCTCTTCATCTTGAACATTTATGTTCTGCATATTTAGGAGCCTCCTGCTCCTATATGAATACCAGATATTGTCTGGTTCTTACAGACTGTCACCATATCATAAGTCCTTCTCATGCTGTCTAACTTCTGCAAGTCAAGGCATAAGTTCTTTCTTCCGAGACTTGTAAACTTACTTACAACATGATTTTTGAGATATGTCACTTAGCCAATCAATCAGTAACAATAAGCAGTAATCAAATAAAACTATATCATGATTTCTATCAAAGTAGTACACACATTTTCTTAAGCAAAACTTGTTCAACCATGTACACATATAAACCCTAATCATGAATAAGACTTTTGAACTCTTTTTTACTCTAGCTATGAAATTACTAAATTTTCCCTCACTATCATAGCTAAACACATACCTTTGTCACTCTCATGAGTGATCATACCTGAAATAAATATTTTGTCTCTTTCTGTATCCTCTTCTTTGATAATTCCTTCATAGATCTGCATAGATACTGAAATGAAACGAGGTTAATTAACATTCTCACAGAAATCTAACTTGTAATGATAAGGTATTAAAGTAAACAAGATACTATTTTTTTTCCAATAGTGTTTTGTGTACTTCGCCAAATTCCTCCCAACTCTTCTTGATTTTACCAAGACAATATTTAATGATGTTGATTTCGCTTTTATGGTTAATTTCATCCTATGTCTCTCTTTTTTTTTTTTTTTCGACTTCCTTCCATATTTTATTTTATAAAATATAGTTCCTAAAAAAAATTAATGCTAAAGTGACTTTATAATATAAATGAGTTTAATTAAATAAGTCAGTCAAATAAGGTATTTAAATAAGTGACTTAGTTCATAAAGTGACATAATTTAATTAAGTTAATTAAACAAGTGACTTTATTCATAAAGTGAATAAATTCAATTTGATGAGATATTAAGGGGCACGTATATTTTTTTGGAATGGTCATGGTTTGTGAATTAAGGCCGAGATTGGAGGGTACAAACAACAATGGAGGTGGATGCATGACAAGGGAACGATGACAGATGCCTGACAAGAGGGATCAGTAGACAAGGGAACAACAGTGGGAAAGGAGACAAAGTGGTCGACAGCGATATGCCAACGTATGGTCGAGTACGACAGACTGAAAACAACCCCATATGAAAGTTTGACAGCGGAACAGGGTGTACGGCGTAGGCACGCACGTATGTCATAATTGATCAACGACTGATACTATTGACTGGTACAGACGAGAAGCATAGGTTATACGCAAATTGTATGTACAAAATTTGTAATCAAAATCGTTGTACGGTGTTTGGAGGTAGTGTAAAAACATGCATCAGACAGGTACATGCAACGAATGTGTACAATGGCAACAACAATAGCATATGGACAACGGATTGTACGGATGGCATGGGCTGATGGAACAAGAGCATCAATAATTAGCGGCGTTGTACATAATGCCGATTTTAACCCACAATTGGCGAGGATTGTGCTCTAATACAACTATAAAGAAAGAAAGAAAGTATTTTTAACGTCCACGAGGCTAAAAATAACCTATGGGACAGATTGTTTTTCCATCTGGCTTTTGTATTCGGCCATTTTCCTGTGAAGTTTTACAATAATCGCTCTCAACTTCTCAACAAACTCTTAGCTGAATAGATTATCCCAAGAATTAGTTGCCATAATACCTGCATAATTTTCCCTGCTGTCTTTGAGGGCCTCACATTCTAAAATGAAATGTCAGATTGGCTGTTATTAATGAAGACACAATATTTATGAATATGATATTTGATTGATAATTGATAAAAAGATGATACAATTACCCTTGTTATGGTTTACTATATAGCATTGACTGGTCACGAGGTGAAGATGTATGTGCCTCTTGATGAAGAGGTACATGCCTCTTGATTTATTTAATTTAATTATTATTATTATTATGTATTTTATGTCCGTAACATATGATTTTATAGCTTCAGGAGGCATTCCCACAAGAGGCCGAGGTGTCAGGCATGTGAGAATCTTTGTTGACACCAGTGTAGCCTTTCGTTTTAGTGAAATCGATCTTGGAATGAGGTTAGGGCCTCATAGGAAAGTTGATGGGTTTTGTGGGCTTGTGTTGGGGTTTCACACCCACAAAGATAAATAAAATATTCTAATTAATTGTTGAATTTAGAAAGAGTTCATAAAATCACTCATTAGACTCCTATATAAGGAGAGGAGAAGAGATGAGAGATTCTGACAAATATCATTGTGACATTATGGAGTTAACATAAGTGAGTAAACACTTGTGCTAGAATGATGGATATTTTAGCAAGTGAATTTTTGCAATTAGCCAATCTGGGCTAGGGTTTCTGGTTATCTTATTTCTGTTCTTGGCAGGGAGAATGCACATGGGAGGAAAGGTAGGCTGCATGTGTGAAGGAGAAGGCTACAATTGAGAGAAGAACATATCACACGTGTGGTATGGACCACACATGTAGACTGTATATGTCTGTACAACATGCCGTACAAGTCCGTACAACATGTCGTACAAGTCCGTACAACAGGCCACATGTGTGAGGATTGCCGCACATGTGAATTTTCTGAGGCAGATTTGAAGTCGCACGTGTGAATTTCTAATATCAACAGATCATACAAGTGATATGTAGTAAGTCTGCAGATTGGAAATTGTTCCAGGTAATTTTTTGAGTTTGGTTGTTGATTTTCTTAATTGGCGATGATAGGTTTTGTCCTCTATTTTTGTGATTTTTCTGGTTGTAAGAAGGATGGTTTTGCCTTTAGAAAATTTTTGAAATTGACATTTACAGAACATAAATTTTATGTCTCAAGTGTATGAATGATTTATCTTAGATCTTGATGTTTCCGCTATTATAATTTTGTCATAATTTCAGTGTAAAATTGTTTAATGATAACAACTAGGGTTCATTGTTGGATCACTAGGAAGTAATTTTCACACCCGAAATTAGTCACATAGAATTGCATGTGAAAAATGACATGATATCCGAGAAAAGACTTTGAAAGAAGAGAGGGAGTCATCGTTTGAGACACAATTGTGCAATCTTTTGTTTTAGGTAGGTCATCATGGACACTTGGTTGGTGGATAGTGGAGCTTCTCATCATATGACAAGATCTCAGAAATCACTCACCATTTCAACATAGGAGAACTCACGATTGCAAGTGGAGTTTGGTGACAATTCCAAATATGCAGTTAAGGGAGTTGGAACAACTTCGTTTTAGCTGAAGTCCAGAAAGCCTCTCAAGATGAGAGAAGTGTTGTATGTACCTGTACTGAAGAAGAATCTACTTTCTATCTCTTCTATGGAGGACAAAGGGTATGCAGTGGCATTCATAGACGAACAAGTTCTCACTTGGCCAAAGGGATTGAGTCTTGATTCAACATAAGTCATTGACACTCATGATACAGTCTCTACAAGCTGACTGGTTAGCTAGCTCAAGCCCTGGTACATGGCAGTGATAATATATGCGAGCTTTGGCATAGAATATTGAGAAATTTGCATTACAAGGCCTTGCCAGGATTGAGAAAAATGGTTACAGGTCTTCCAGAATTTCGAGCAGAGCACTGGGGTATATGCAGGAGTTGTGCACTTGGCAAGAATACCAAGGCTTCTTTTTTGAGTAGTGATAGTAGGTGTTATCGCACAATTTGTAGGTTGGGAAAATCCCGACCCAACCACAAAATGGATAAAACTAAGAGAACACCTACTCACTGTCACCTTAGACAGGGATCCCGTCACTTTAGAGATGAAATAATCACCTCAGGGGGGGAATACCGGTGACCCTAGGGGGAAATGAGATGGAAAGTGGTATGATGGAAGTGTATCCCCTATAGGTCAAGACACTAAGTGTAAAAAGGCTTGGTAAAGATTCTTGGTGATAGTCAATGGTTGCTGAGAGGTATGAATATTTGCAAAGGGTGATTTGTACCTGCTCGAGACACAAGAAAAGCCAAGTATGCACGTAATATGTTAGGTGGAAAAGCAAGTTAAGCTTGTTGTCCCTAATTGTAGCAATGAACACTAATATATATTAGTAACAAAAAGATATAAAGAGCTGCAAATAAAGATACTAAAAGTCTAGTATAATAAGCAAGAGACAAGCTAACAAACACTAGTTTAGAGAATGAAAGAGAAATACTTTAGCATGAAACATAGATGAAATGAAATAGTGTTGCAGAGATACTTTTGCAGCCTTATGGATGTAGAAAACAAATTGTTACAACAATAAATTCAACCACTAAAACTTACAAAAATTCCACCCAAAAGATGTGTTGATATTAATAGATTAATGTGACAAACTTTTAGCAACTTTCAACAGTTGAAGAGTTATTAAGAAGTTTGTATTAGGTTTTCTGCATCCCTAATGGACGCAGATAAAAGTTTATAACAAAAACAATAAGCACTTAGAAAAAGATGACGCTCTAGTGGCTCAACCAAGCATAAAAAACATAAAATTGATTCCAACTCAGACAACCTCAAAATCCTGAGATTTCATGTTAACCAACGCAAGATTTTATTTATCCAATGCAATTATACTAGTGGCTTTAGCTATTGGGTTATGGAGTCAAGTAAATAAAGAGATAACAATGCTATATCCTTGGGGGTGTAAACCCTCTTACTCCCCAAGGTAAACAAATACTAACTAGGAGATATCAGGAGGGTGTAAACCCTTTTACTTCTCCTAGTAAAACCTTGTGTAACAAATAAATTCTAAAAACAAATGATAGATAATGGTGGGGTTGTAAATCCTTATACTTACCAATAAATATAGCAAATCAAACTTGTAACCAAGCAATGCAACATTAATAAGATAAATCCTTACCTAGTATAAGAAATGACAAGATAAACCTCCTCTTACTAAGATAAATCCACCACAAATGCTAAAGAAAATATCCAAGAGAGCTAGTACACTACTTCCACCAATAGCCTAAATAAACCAAGACAAGACCGCACAAGAGAAGAGGTTTCCCAAAGAGGGCGCAAATTTCAACTAGTAAGGTTTCTCACGAGCTATCATGATAATGAGATACAAATGATATATATTTATACAAAATGTCTTAAACATAGTTTTTCCACTTAATTTAGGTTAAACACAAAATAATGGGACAACCCTAATTTTTCCCCTTGACACAAGTAATTAATTTTTAATTCAAATATAAAATTTAAAAAGTGCATAATAGAAACCCTAAAATGACGTCACCCCTCTAAGGGTGACATTTTGACCCTTTGAGCAAGTAGTTGGAGAAGAAAGTTGAAGTAGTTGGGGCTCATAGAGCCTCCCTCTCATGCGCTATAACCTGCTCCCACCAAGTCATGCCAAGTGTCAACAAATAACAATTTCACCACCAAAACCCTAGCGTCAATGATGACGTCAACTCCTCAAGGATGACGTTTTGGCACCTTCAAGAAATTTTTTTGGCATGTGAGGGATAGGCAAGGTCCTCCAAGGTGTCCTCTAGGCCTCAAAAGGCAAGTTATCGTGATACGACATGTGGGCCCTTGACATCCAACCTGTGAGATTCAAGCCCAGTGGAAGCCCAAGCTAGGTTTGTGCCTCCAAAACTGTCCACCAACTGGGTCTTGCAAATACAAATGGATACACCCTCCAAGGATCTCAAGTCAATGCATAATGATGAGTAAATCAAATCAATAAAAGAGACATCTAAGAAAGTACATCCAAACTACCTCATCAAAATAAACCAATGCTCAAAGACCCTATGCAATTTGCCAAGTTTAGGTATGGGAGAGTTGACAAAACAACCTATTTGGTGAATCATACTTCAAGTTTAGGGGTGTTTCCCGAGGTGATATCCTTCTAAGTCACGTGGATGAGGTGTCACAGATGAGGGGAATAGTTTTAGGCATGGGTTTCATGACATACAAGGGGATGTAGTGTCTCATTTATGGGTTACTTTGAAGAGGGTGTGTTTCACCTTTGTTTTCAATGCATCCTTTTTCCAAACCCATTTAATTCCATTAATTAATTAGAAGTCCAAAACCTTGGGTACTCCTTATTGGTGAATCAATTAGCTTTGGGGGAAGTACCACAAGGCCACTTGAAGCTAGAGGTACACATAGTGCCATATGCAAGGAAAGAAAGGGACACTACATGAGTGTACACACCTCAACAAGTGGGGACATTTATATAATGTAAATTTGCTTTTGCAGGTCTTTGATTTTTTAGGAGAAGCATTTCATTTCTCTCAAGACATCTTTCGGAGATCATATGGAAGGTTCATAAGTAGTATTTTATCTTTGGCCAACTATTTCCCCTCTGGGCCTTCATCCCCTTCTTCCCATGAAATGAGGGACAACCCCTTCTTGGGCCAATACACCCGAAAATCCCAAAAGGTGGGAGATGAGGGGATGGAGTGTGGAAAGTGATAAGTATGGTTGGGAATGACACGGTGACTCATCCAAAGGACCTCCCAATAGAAACCCTATCCCTAAGGGTGACCCACTTACTAGGGCGCAATGTCAACCACCAAGGTAAAACAAGGAAAATAACACAATGTCCAATCAAATGTCACATAATCAAAAGCAGTAATAAATGTAACAAACTCAAATGCCTCAAATATTGAAATGCCACTCGCCATAATACCTAGATTGTACCTCATGGAGCAAGACTCAATGTCTTTGGAAGGCCAGCTGATGTGGTGGATACCGTCGTGACGAACCTGGAGTTGTGATGGTGAGGTGGGTCTCTGTCTGTGCAAGTGGACACTACTGGTCAAGTCGTCTCTCGGTACTCCATGTCTGCAACATGAGGGACTCGAGACATCATCTCCTTAGTTATCCCTAGGAAATGGGGATAACATCTAGCTCCTACTTGGGTACATGTGCTTGCTGTAGAGTGCATCAAAACTGCAACAACTCCTAGTAGACTTGTTCCTACACTCAAACAAAACATTTCAAAGTATAGGGTGGTTCTATCACCCTTCGTCCATATACGTTGAAATAAAAAATGAAACTAATCTAGAAAATAAAATTTTAGCATTTTAAAAAAAAATTCTAAACTAAACATGAAACCAATATGCAAGTAGAGAAAAATGAAACATGGAATGCATCTAAACTAACATGAACAATCAAGATAAAAATGACCTACCTAATTACCTGGGGCCTTAGGGCCCTGAAGATCTGGTGATAGGTGATGTCAGGTGAAGTCACACAACCAATGGAACCACCCGTTCGTCATTTCATCAAGATATCTCCCCCTGTGCTTAATCATGTGAAAAAACAAAGATAAGTCCAACACATAATAATCATGAACATAAGTATACATATAGTCAATCATGAAATTAAACTCATGGATATGGGTGGGAGGGAGGAAAGCTTGCTTAAAAGAGTACCCGAAATCTTGATCATCCTGGAAATCATGCCAGAAAAGATAGCCACATGCTCGACCATTCCATCTCTGAAGAGGGCTATCATATGTAGACAATGGCTCATATTCATCTTTGTTAGTATGTTCAATACTTCCTGAAGGTTGAGAATGTATGAGAGATCCCAAGAAGACCTCATGATTTCACTGAGAAGAAGGAATGAGGTAAGGGACAAGCTCAGGTCTAGAGAAAGGAGAACATGGCTTCTTCATCTGCGAATCCTTGTAGAAATCCCCAATATGAAAATACTTTTGATTTGTAGAGTGATCCTTTGATTGCTTAGGGGTGGACACGTCCTGGTGTTCATCTAAAATTGAGGATGAAGGTGGTTGGAAGTCCTCATAGAACAAGTCTACATCATCAAAAGGATCTTCATCACAACTCACAAGGGATGGAAAAAAATCATCCTGAAAATGTTGTGTCGGGTCACCCTCGAATGGATGAAACAAATCTGAATTCATATCATCATCAGACTGCCAAAAATCTGAGTCATATATGCATGAAGACCACTCTTCTGAAGATGACAACTCAACCCCTTTTGTTTGAGGACTACCCTCAACGTTGTAAATGGGATCTCTATAAAAAACGAGACGACCAAAATTCCATCCACGTCTCCCAGTCTGTATGAAAGTGTCTATATGCTCATCAACCATATCCAAGGGTTCTTTCATAAGACCATCAATATGATTGAAAATGACCATATTTTTGTCCTCGTGTGCAGGAAGAACAAGGGTTGGGGTGACTTCAACTGGATCTTCAAATTCTTCACCATTTAGACCATTTGCTTCTTCAACTTCAGGAGGAGAGTAAGGATGAACAACCTCAACTTTATCGAGTGGGATAAAAGATAACGATGTCTCACGAGACTTCTCAACATATTTCACCTCATCAGAAATATTCTTTCTCTTTATGCACATGTTCCTCCATCGCCTCTTCATCACAAGAGGCTTGATTCTTAATATAGAGCGCTTTATTTTCCATTTTCCAAAAGGGTTTGTCGTATCCAAGGGATCCTCTAATACTTCTTTACTTCCAAAATCATGGAATAAAGTATCATCAAGATTTTTGAAAGGGTCACAACTCATCATGTTCTCTTCTTGATGTGCATGAGGAACTGAGGTTTGGATGTCTTCATCAAAAGGAAGGGAAGGTATACGTACTTCATCTTCATCAAAAGTCTTGTTTGGATCTTCATCAAAATATTCTTGGTGGATTTCTTCATATACATGTCCTCCAAGTATTTCTTCATCCTCAAGGGATAGCTCTTCAACACATTTTTGAAATAACTCTTTTATACGATTCATCATTTCCTCGGCATCTTTATTAGAAACCTTTTCCTTTTCCATCTGTAAAAGTTCCCTTCTCGATGCATGACAAGTTTTGGACGAGGGTTCATCCCATGGTTCCATAATTCCATTGAACGAGATGGTGTCTTAATGGAGTTGTCATATGAGGTCAAGGCTCATCAAAGGATGAAAGGAGAAAAAGGGAAATGTGGGTGTTGACGATTAAAATCGTAACGATGAATTTCGCTCACAAAGTATTGCTAAATCCCTATTATCTAACTATGTTAATAATATGATACTAGTAGGTGGGACCCCCTTGTAGACTAGAGGCGCAAGGATAGACATATTATACATGTTTTGCTGATGTTTTTGATGTTGCTTATTTTTACGATGCGGTCTAGGTTTCATTTGACATGATAATAGGTGGATGATGCATTTTTGTGGAATGCTTTTTGCGATACAAAACAATTTTATGGTTATGAGGAGCATGCTATTTACAGTTGCTATGATTTAACCTTGTCACTAATCCTTATGATCAATTACCTAGCCACACATATGCAAGAGATATTTTAATGGTAGCATGATCAAAACAAAGAAAAAAAACCTATGAAAAAATCCTAAAGGGTAACAAAGGGAAATAAGTTATATGTTGAGCTATGATAAAGGATTATATGCATCCCTTTCATTTTATCACTTTTCCGCTCAATACAACCCCCTCAGATATCTCAGAACCCTTATTCACCCCTTTCTCATTGACAAGTATTAAATGAATTTTATGGATTGGATTGCGTGGGTCTGATGTGATTACTGAGCCAAACTTTGTTTCATATTAAAGAGATGTCATGTATGGTTTATTTAAGAAGCTAGTTGCTAATAAACGTTGCATACAGGATGAGCTTCTTCATCAAAGTAATCCATGTACGAAATAATAGGGGCAGAGGGAATTGGAACAGAGGGCCTATAAGGCCAAGATTCTCGATACATTTTGATGTAGATCCGCAAGTGTTAAACGAGCTCTTCCAAGCTGGATTTTTAAATTGGATTGGACAAGGCGTAGTCGAACCTAGGTCAGAAAGGCCTCCCTTCCAACCCCAACACGTCCCTGGTATCSATGTTCCCCCTTYATGTTTCATTACAACTTGAAGTCCCCGAGAATGACAGATGGTAGGAGATTGTTCACCCAACAGTCTCCCAACATCGTGGCTGACCCAAATTTTCTCTACCTGCTCCTCCTCCATCGGTTAACCCAAATGTCCAAATTTCCCCTGCACACTCACCTACACAGTCTTCCCACGCAAGCACGAGACTCAAAACCAAAGCCCACCAAACGCATGGTAAAGTAAAATCTACTGCTATTGCTGCGCCCTCCTCTCCCTCAAGTGATTAAGCCAAATCCTTTTCATCTAACATGCACTTGAGAGATAATTATTCTCATGTCATCAGTGAGATCAAGCCTAAAGGCTCCACACAGCCTAAGACTAATTCAGAAAATTCAAAGGGAGACAACAACAACAAAGGGAAAATTGCCTCCTAAAGTGGAAAATATGGCCTTTGAGTATATTTTATTATTGATTGTTGAGAACAATTGATTGTTGAAGTTTTTGGACACCATACTAGTTTTGGATATTTTGGATATTATATGTTTGGATATGGTTTAAAATATCATTGATATTTAATTTTCAAATTATGAGAATGATTATGGGAGCCACAAGGAGGGATGTGTTTGATTGATTGATTATTTATATTTATTTTTGTTAAGAAACTAAAGGGAGTCACAAGGGGTCCCACCTACTAGTTATTATTTATTAAATACCCTTATTATTATTATATTAATTCTTCCCCTAAACTAAAAGTTAGTTGAGTTTTAGTTAACTTAAATAAAAGAGGTAGTTGAACTACCTCAATTAATTTGGAATTATTAAAGGCAAAATGAAAAGGAAGAACAAGGGGGAGAATAGAAGGAAAACACATACTAAGGTCTGCTCTTGAGTTTTATTGAGATAGTTCAGTTTTAATTCATTCTTCAATTCATTAAAATCCTAATTCTCTTTTATGACAGCAGGGTCCTATTATAGACATCAAGTTTCAAGGCTGAATTACATCATTCAAACACTTGTTTTCAGAGGTGTTGATCTATCTTTGATAGTATGTGTAGACTTGTCTGTTTATGAATTAAATTTCTTGACTGAAAAATGATATTGTGCAGAGTCGCGTGGGAAACAATATGTGACAAGCTGATCCAACTTTTAAAGTTCATTTTTTTACTCTCTGTCAGAAATCCTTTTGTATGGTTTTCATCGGGGACATCTAAGTTTAACTTTGGTCCAAACTCCCTCAAGGATTTTTGTAAAGAGAATGATTCTTTTGATTTCTTGGAATGAAATAAACGATTGTTATTCAGTCTCATCTATGTTAATATGTGACTTGGTATTTTTTCTTTTGTCTCCACATTTACTTTTGCATCTGCTATATTCAGAAAATTATATAAAAATGTCGAATTCTACAACAATCTTCTATTTATAAAAAGTTAGCCTAAGCCCTTGTAACTAATACTTGTGGATTAGGAAACAAATTTTGAGGCTATAAACATAGGGTGATATTTTTGTCTATATTTCCTTAGCCAAGCAAGATTTTAAAATGCTTGAGTAAGGTTATTCCATATCTTTTCCTCAACATTTATTTGGCGACCATACTGGGGAGATCTTCCATATCTCTTTGGTTGATTTTTATGCTTTATTATCATTGAATATATTTACATTTCTGATATTGATTCTTTGACTGTTTCATTTCTTAATGATCGTACCTGTTGCAAGACAACCCAATATTGAGCCCGGTCTTCAAGATCAGACCAACATTGCTTTAAACTTGTTTAATAACATCTTAGATACTGCCAATACCTGGGTTGAGCTTAATCACTCATGGGAAGCAATTGAACAAGACATAAGTGCCCAAGAACTTTGGGAAGCTAGGAAAAGACAACTTAGGAATCAACCATAGCTTTCTTTTTCCTTAAGTTTTGACCTTCTTTTCATGTCCTTAGACCCTCGTATTTCTAGGAGAAGAAGAGTTTTATCACCAGAATTTAATCCTATTGCTGAAATAGGAAGAAGGAACGTTGTGTTGTCAACCCAACAAAGTGCTCTAAGGAGAAATTTGTTTGATTCATCTAGTTCGTCTTTCTCTCCCTTACCTATCATTCACAAGATGGCATCTAGTGGTGGCTCTGGTGGCACTGGAGGTGCTTCTTCATCTCAATCTTCAGCTTCATCAGTGATTGGTAGATTATATAGTCACCAAGTCCTTGTCCAATCTACCACAAACCCCGCCAAATTAATTAAAAAGTATGGGCTTTTTCAGTTTGAAGAAGATGCTACAACTACCTCATGGCATGTTTCCTCCCCTCTTAACCTAACACCTGCTACTCGTCCACTTCTTAAATTCAAAGAGAATTTCCCTAAGTTTTCAGGGAATAACACCGTCACTATGAATGAACACTTGGTGGCATTTTCTAATGCCTGTCACAACATAGGAGAAAATGACAATGATACTTGTATGCACTTATTTGTGAATTCCCTTGAAGGGAAGGCTACAACTGATTTCTTTGATCTCCCTCCTAAGATTTTATTTACTTGGGAGGAGTTAGTCTATTGGTTCAAATCTACCTATGGGAAATCCAAACGCCCAATCGAGCAGTTACGGGAGTACAATAACATCACTTATAAGGATGGTGAGACTATCAAGTCCTTCAACTTGCATTTCACCAAATTATACAACCAAATCCTTGAACTCATTTTCCCTCAGAACCAATCTGCTTTCATGCATTATTATAATGCATTACCTTCCCAATATCGTCATAGGCTTGAGGAAAAAACCATTGATAACCTTGGTTCCTCTTTGCACACTTGTTTAGAGTATGAAGAACAACTTGAAAGAACAAGTCTTCCTAAGGGAGAATAAGTTAAACAAACATACATGTACGCTCTCTTACAACTTGTACAAGACATGAATAATCAAATGATAGCGTATGAGCGGAAATGAAATGTCCCCTCTCTTACCCCTGAAGCTTCATCTTCTTCTGCACCCCCTTTTAGAATCCAAATGAAAATAATTTTCAGCCTAAATCTATCATGCCTCGTAGTTGGTGTAACTTTTGTGAAGAACACCATGATGAAAGTACATGTGAGGTAAATAAGACTGACAACGATAAAATATTTGGTAAGAGACTTGAAACTACAATCGTTTTCCTAGACTTTGTAGAGCCAGAGGGTGTCATGATCATAAATACTAGGAATAAATCATATGCTCCCAAAATAAAATATGATCCTCCCCACACTACTTCTAGCCCAAGATCATCTTCACCAGCTGCTATTGTTCAGGTTCCTAAGGCTCTTGACAGTCAAAGAAATACCTCCCCGCTTCTCTCTTCCAAATACAACATTATAAATCAGTTGGCCAACATCAAAGTAGATGCAACCCTCCTAGACATGGTTGTCGTCCCTGAACAACAAAAACATCTAAAAAAATTCATGGAAGGAAAAGATTCCATTGTAGACAACCTCTCTGAAGAGGTAGATGAAGATGATTCGTTTGTAAATAAAGTAGGTGTACATAACTTTAGATACCTTGTAAAAAAAACCCCGTTTTATATTTCTGTAAAGATTATGGATATGATTGCCCATTGTTGCCTCATTGACGACGGTTCGGGCCCAAGTGTAATTTAGAATATTATTATGGAAGAGATGGACTTGTCTTGTACAAATGAAAATGCCAGAAACATGCTCTCTTATAATAGTCTACAAAAAACGACCATAGGTGAAATCAAGGACGTGACCTTAGTTTTGTGCGTGCACCCTGAAAGAAGGACAACCCTTAATATTTTGGTAATTGATATGCTAGTAAGTAATTACTTGATCATCTTAGGAAGAGATTGGAAAGATTTGACGAGTGGATACCTCTCACTCGACATGACACACTTATTCGTTACTTGGAATGGTAAAAACATCATAGTCCTAAGAGAGGGGAGAATTTCACCTTACATAGAAAGTGTCCCACAAACTAATGTGAATTATATCGAGGAGGACCTAGGAGTGTATTCCATATTTTCCGATGAGGACAACACTACCTTGGAACAAATCGACTTAGATGATGGGATGTGGCATATGCACTTTGATGGTTCATGCTCCAATGAAGGAAACATAAATGGTATTATCTTGTACTCTCCTCTGGGTAAAATTGATAACTTTTCCTATAGGTTAGAGTTTGCTAGCACAAACAATGTCACTAAATTTGAAGCATTACTGTTAGGCATTGAAAATTCCTATAATATGGGTTGTGGTCACCTTACAGTTTTTGGGGATTCCGAACTTGTTGTAAATCTTGTACGTAAGATATACTCTCMTAGCAACAAGTTAATGAAACGCTACACCCAAACTATTTGGGCAYTTGTCTCGAAMTTACTATATTTCAACATCAMTCATGTTAAAATGGAATTGAACTCAATGGCTGACTGGTTAGCTGTTTTTGCAGCCTCTCCTACTCGRCTACTTCTGCCACAAAGACCTGATTGTACCTTTCAATCTCTATATCGTCCGCACATCCCTGACAACATAGAGTCATGGCAGGTCTTCCCTAGTGATGAGAGCATCTGTGTTTTCATTTAAAATGAACCTTATAAGCCTAAGGAAATTATATCAATGGAAGATAACAAAATTCTTAAAGGTTTGACTCCTCTAGAAAGTTCATTTTCATCGAGCGATGTAGGCAACAAAGAGAAACATAAAGGAGAGGAGTCGAAAAKGAAAGTGGGTGAAACCATTTCCTTGAACATTGGAACACCCGAGTCTCCAAAGAATGTTAAAATAGGTGCCCAATGTTCTGTTGAAGAAAAAATGAAGTTCGCTAGGCTGTTTGGTAAATTTCAAGATGTTTTTGCTTGGTCTTATGAGGATCTTCGTGGTTTTGATCCTGCTCTTATACAACATTTCATTCCTATCAAGGAGGGCATAAAACCAGTTAGGCAAAAACAAAGACCCATTAACCCTGCACTGAAAGAAACTATTCGAAAGGAGTTGGAAAAACTCTTGAAGGCTGGGATCATTTTCCCAGTTAAGTATTCTGAGTGGGTTTCCAATGGTTCCCGTTTGGAAAAAAACTGGTCAAATCAAATTATGCATATATTTTCACGCATTGAATCAAACTAGTATAAAAGATCACTTTCCTCTCCCCAATATGGAAATGATTTTGCATCAAGTTGCAGGGTCACAGATGATGTCCTTACTTGACGGTTTTTTTGGTTACAATCGAATCAAGGTAAAAAGGGCAGATAAATATAAAACCACTTTTATTACTCATTGGAGAACTTTTGCTTATGAACGTATGCCTTTTGTCTTATATAATGTAGGTGCCACTTTTCAAAGAGCTATGGAAATATATTTTGACGATTTGATCGACAAGATTATTTAGATCTATCTTGATGACTTAACTGTGTACTCTAAAAGCCGATCAGATCATTTTGGTCATCTTAAAAGAGTTCTCATGCGATGCAGGAAATTTGACATTTCTCTAAATCCTTCTAAGTCTATTTTCGGTGTTACCAAGGGCAAGCATTTTGGACACATTGTCTCCAATTGAGGAATAAGCATTGATCCTGAAAGGATTGCTGCTATCCTAAATCTTCCTGCTCCCACTTCCAAGAAGGAGGTTCAAGATTTTATGGGTGTTATTAACTTTGTCCGTAGGTTTGTTCCTGATTTTGCTGTAATGGTCAAGCCAATTCATAATCTGCTTAAGCAAGATCGTTTCTTTTCTTGGAAAAATGATGTCGAAAATTCTTTTGTAGGGATCAAGAAAGCAATTAGTTTTGAACCGGTTTTGGCGAAGCCGTATTTTGAGAAAGAATTTATGATATATACTAATGCCATAAAGGAAACCGTTTCTACTATCCTCATGCAAGGTGATGACCAAGGTAATGAAAAACCAATGACTTAGATGAGTCAAATCTTGTCTGATGATGAGTTTAAATATTCTTTTATTGAAAAACATGCTTTCTCTCTTGTTAAAGCTGTTGAAAAATTTCGCCACTTCATCTTAGGTAAGCACACGTTGGTAAAAGTCCCTTTACCCGCTGTCAAGTTTTTTCTCTCACAGACTTATCTTTCAGAGAAGCTTTCACATTGACTTGCCAAGATCCAGGAGCATGATTTAACTATCGTGACTTCTAACACCATCAAGGGACGTGACTTAGCCCTTCACTTAGCTCAACATGCTGAAACTAGTGAAGAAATTGATGAACAAGATAGCTCTCTATCAACACTGTTCTACATTGATAATCAAATCCTTCCTGTGTGTGAACATCCTTGGTACAAAAAATTGGTTTACTATTTGCAAAATCAAAGATGTCCAGATAACTTAGACACACATCAAAGAAGAAGGCTCCGTCTCGAATATGCTAGATATTTCATTATAGGATACTTCTTGTTTAGAAGATATGCCGATGGTATGTTGCTTCGCTATGTAAACAATGAGGAAGCACATAAACTGTTGCAAGAAACTCATGGTTCTTCAAATTTTGTTATTCATGCAGGAGGTCATTTTTCTGCTAAAACCACTGCTTTTAAGATTATCAGAAAATGATACTATTGGCCTTCAATCTTTCGCCATTCTTATGTTTTTTCGAGATCTTGTGACAAGTGCCATAAATTTTCTAGGAAAGAACTCCTTTCAGCCATGCCTTTACAACTTGTCCTCCCAAAATTTCATTTTTCAAAATGGGGTTGGACTTTATTGGTCCTCTTAATCCTCCATCTTCAACAGGACAAGTCTTTATCTTGATAGCCACGGACTATTTTACAAAATGGGTTGAAGTTGTCCCACTTAAACATTCATAGGATGAGCAGGTAATTTCTTTCCTTGAAAATAATATTTTTTCCAGATTTGGTCTTGCTTTGAAAATTATTACAGACAATGGTCCCACTTTTATTTCTGCTAAGATGACCCAATTTTTAGCTAAGTTGGGGGTTAAAATTTTTACCTCATCATCTTATTACCCCCAAGGAAATGGGTAGGCCGAGTCTACTAATAAGAATCTGGTAAGAATCATCAAAAGGATCATCGAAGATAAGCCTTGTCAATGGCACACTCTCCTCACTTACGCCCTTTGGGCAGATCGAACTACCACCAAGGTGAGCACTGGTTGCACTCATTTCCAACTTGTTTATGGTCAAGAAGCCATTTTGCCTACTGAGCTGGAACTTTCCTCCTTAAGGTTAATGCTACAAATCGAAGAATTAAATTCTTCTGATGTTTCTCAAATAATGAATGCACTCTTGGATTTAGAGGAGCAAATGACGTTTTCCTTCAGTAATATAAAAAGAAGACATCAAATTGTTAAAAAATATTTCAACAAGAATGCCAAAGCTGTCAAATTTAAAGTCAATGAGAAGGTACTATTGTGGGATTCAACTCATGCTGATAGAGAAAGACATTCAAAGTTTCAAAAATTATGGCTGGGTTCTTTTAAGATCGTTTTTGTCCTAGGTGTAAATTCTTATATTCTAAAGGACTTACAAGAGTGATTGTTTTCCTACAACACTAACGGTTCCCACTTAAACCATTACATGGAACCAACTTGAAGAGTTTACCATTGTTTGGAATGTTTCTGTATTATAGTAGTTTTCATTTATGCTTTTACATTAGTAGATTTTCATTTATGCTATTTCATTTTATGTCATTTCATTTCTGCTTATTTCAATTTTGTTGTTTCATTTATGTTACTACATTTCTTCCTTTTTGTTCTTTTGAATTCAATTATGGTCAAAAATAAAATATTGGAACAATTTTGCCATAACGATACTTCTGCAAAGTATTGTTAATCAATAACAATCAAGATTACACGGCTATCATGATGTTCCCCTTGAAGGCATCATTGAAATTGCTATCTTCTTTCACTGCTATGTTATGAGATAGTTGGTTTTATCCCGCTTCTTCTTTCCTTTTCTTCATCCATTTCGAGATTCAAAAGAGCAAGTTCAATTTTTTTTTCTCCTTGAAGCCAAGAACAATTTTTAGTTGAATGATTATGCTTATAGGGATAAACCCCCTCATACTTAACACTTTCCATGAGTTATTCCCAAATTCCCGGTCATTTTTCCATTTAATCCGCTCACTTCCCCCTGTTGTATAATCATTCTGAATTATATCTTCTTGATCTGATGTTACTTGGTCTGCGAAACCAAACATTCTGAGTTCTTAATATGTTGGAAACAAATTTCCCCGTGGAGTCGCCAGTTTGTTGACGATTAAAATCATAACGATGAATTCCTCCCCCAAAGTATTGCTAAATCCCTATTATCTAACTATGCTAATAATACGATACTAGTATGTTGGACCCCCTTGTAGACTAGAGGCACAAGGATAAACATATTATACATGTTTTGTTGTTGTTTTTGATGTTGCCTACACAATCCTACATTTTTTACGATGTGGTCTTGGTTTCATTTGACACGATAATAGGTGCATGATGCATTTTTGTGGAATGCTTTTTGCGATACAAAACAATTTTATGGCTATGAGGAGCATGTTATTTACAGTTGCTATGATTTAACCTTGTCACTAATCTTTATGATCAATTACCGAGCCACATAAATGCAAGAGATATTTTAATGGTAGCATGATCAAAACAAAGAAAAAAAACCTATGAAAAAATCCTAAACGATAACAAAGGGAAATAAGTTATATGTTGAGTTATGATAAAGGAATATATGCAAGTTTGAATGGAAAAGTTAAAGGATATTAGTGTTAGTCCTAACTATTATGCTATTGTTGGTTAGTGGACTATGCTAATTTCATTAGATTTGAATGGGGCACATATATCATTTTAATATGTATTATGGCATGGAGTCATGGCAAGGGTTAACATGTAAATGATATTGGGTGGCACACTATGCAATGGATATCATCACAGATTTCACGATGGTTTGGCATTGAATACATGGTTTAATTGTTGGTGAATGTAATGCTTATTGGGTTGTCTCGTACTTCAAATTGAATAGACCAGGTGATGGAAGCGACACACATTTACTGCACGTCACTCCATACTCCCCCTATCGCCCATCACCCTAGCATTGTTCCATTGTTGCATTTTTCACTATGTTGGTTGTGAAGCTCCGCATTTTCAGGCTCCTGGAAGAAAGAAGGCTTGGGCAACTCGCCATTTTAGCATTTTTCCACATGTATGATTCTTTTTCTATCCATCCATGAGGTAATCTCTGTTGTATGAACAAATTATGGCTCAATGATGCTTGGATTCTGTGTTTTCTTGAGAATTTCGATTGTGTAGATGTGTCTTATGGCTCTCTTTGATGACTGTAAAATGTTTATGATTTCAAGAAAAGAAATGAGCATTTTAAGTTGCGCATTGGCTGTTTCTCAATCAATTTAGTATCATGATGGGTCTCTGTGGAATAATAAGTGAACATTGGTACAATATGGCTCTACGTTGATGATGGAGGATTTTGTTCTGTGTATTACCGTCGGTTATTTCATTCCCTCATAGTCATGATTGTAAACCTTACTCAGTCGCAGAGTAATTGCCAATAGTTGCTGTGTTTTTTCAAACCCCGAGTCATGGTCGTTGGCCCGTTCTTACTATCTTTTCATCGAAGTATCCCAAGATCCAGTGTTGGGTGGCCCTAGCATTAATACATGCCTGTATGGTTATGGATTGATGCAAGTTGTATCCGAGCATTCTTTCAAAAGGATGAGTGTTTCCTCACTGGTGTTGCTGTCAAGTTGTTTGACTCTTAAGTAGTGGATAAAGATATTATATCTCTGTGTTTTCTTTTGATAACTACTACTATTAAATTAACCCTCTCCTCTCCTCTGCAAGTTTTAAACGCACCATGTGCACTGGTTATTTTTCCCTACCTGTCTTTGCTCTCCTCGTTGGTTAACTATTGGTTCCGTTGCCCAGAATTGGAGTAATAAGTAAGATTGTGTGGCTTGTTGTTGTGTCTTTTTTGAAAGGTATTTTTGCCTATGGTTGATAAGTCTTAGAAGACCTTCAACTCTATGTGTTGATGTTTAAGGATGAACGAGCTCTTGTTGCTTCCTTGCATTTGATTTTTGACAAAGCCTGATGTAGACTCCTTGTCTTTGCTCACCTCGGGCACCTTCTGGCGCTGTCTAGTATTGGGTATCAGTGAAATGGTTATGGAGGTCTTTAAAACACATGCTCTCTCACCGCGTTTTTGTCTCGTCCTTGTATAGTAAAATTGTTGGAAAAAGGATGAAACATGCACTTGCATACAATTGAGGGTTGTCTTCCTTTCATTATGGTTTCGCTCACTGTGTTTTTACCAGTGTGGTCTTGATTGCAAATGGAAACACCTATGTGATTGTGCTAATCCCAATCAAGGTTATGGCCAGTTTAAAAAATGATGCCTGTGTGTAGTTTGTTATGTTCGCATCATATATTATATTGGAACATCGCACATACTACCAATTGTTTTAGAAGGAATTTATATCCACGGTGATAAGGCTCAGGTTTTATGTTTTGGTTGACTATTGTTTCATTGCAAGATCTTTTCAATTGATATGATGCAGACTGTGTATAATCGGGCATATCTTGAAGTCTGTTCGCGTTTGAAAAGAGACCTGTGTATAATTGGGCTGGATTGTTAATTGGTAAAAAATGGATGTTGATTGTTATCATGATGCATTATGGATCATCAGGGATAGATGTCGAGCATATTGCTGTGCATTTTTTTATTTTTTTTTAAAGGAAAAAAAAAGGAAGGGATCACCACTTTGTTTAACAAGACTGTTGAATGGAAAGTTTTTTTTTGTTGTTGTTTATAAGTAATGATTGCGCATACTGTTATGAATTGAGGAATTCTGAGAAATTTAATTATTGGAACAATGACCAGTTTGGTATACAATCGTGAAACAATGAATGTTGGTTCTTTTTGGATTGATTTTAATACAGGGTTATGCTTATTGATTATTTAATTTGTTTTATGAACAATACCCATTAAATTCCTTGTCATTCTCTCACTTTTTTCGCACATTAAGAATCCCCTCACAATCCCAGATTCACTTTGCACGCCCTGTTCTTAAAATTAAATTAAAATTAAATAGAAACTCAGTGTTACAACAATTAAAAGATGCCACAGAGATGGGTCACAATTGATATGATTTTGTTATTGTAACACAATTTATTGTTTAATGATTTGTTGAGCAGTAATCATGATCTTACTCCCTTTCATTTTATCACTTTTCCGCTCAATACAACCCCCTCAGATATCCGAGAACCCTTATTCACCCCCTGCTCATTGACAAGTATTCAATGAATTTTATGGATTGAATTGCATGGGTCTGATGTGATTACTGAGCCAAACTTTGTTTCATATTAAAGAGATGTCATGTATGGTTTGTTTAAGAAGCTAGTTGCTAATAAACGTTGCATACAAGATGAGCTTCTTCAGTAGAGGAAGCCATGGACGAAATAACAAGGGTAGAGGGAATTGGAACAGAGAACCTAGAAGGCCAAAATTCTCGATACATTTTGATGTAGATCCACAAGAGTTAAAGCAACTCTTCCAAGATGGATTTTTCAATTGGATTGGACAAGGGGTAGTCCAACCTAGGCCAGAAAGGCATCCCTTCCAAACCCAACATGTCCCTGGTATCCATGTTCCCCCTCATGTTTCATTACAACATGAAGTCCTTGAGAATGACGGAAGGCAGGAGATTGTTCACCCAACAATCTCCCAACATCATGGCTAGACCAAATTGTCTCTGCCTGCTCCTCCTCCACCGGTTAACCCAAATGTCCAAATTTCCCCTACACATTCACCTGTACAGTCTTTCCACACAATCAAGAGACTCAAAACCAAAGCCCACCACACGCATGATAAAGGAAAAGCTATTGGTACCCCCTCCTGTCCCTCAAGTGATTCAACCAAATCTGTTTCATCTCGCATGCACTTGAGAGATGACTGTTCTCATGTCATCAGTGAGATCAAGACTAAAGCCTCCACACAACCTAAGGCTAATTCAAAAAATTCAAAGGGAGACAACAACAACAAAGGGAAAATTTCCTCTCAAAGTGGCAAATATGGTTTTTGAGTATATTTTATTATTGATTGTTGAGAATAGTTGACTGCTGAAGTTTTTGGACAACGTACTATTTTTGGATATTTTGAATATTATATGTTTGGATATGGTTTAAAATATCATTGATATTTAATTTTAAAATTATGAGAATGAAGATGGGAACTACAAGGAGGGATGTGTTTGATTGATTGACTAGTTATGTTTATTTTTGTTAAGAAACTAAAGGGAGTCATAAGGGGTCCCACCTACTAGTTATTATTTATTAAAGACCCTTATTATTATTATATTAATTCTTCCCCTAAAATAAAATTTAGTTGAGTTTTAGTTAGCTTAACTAAAAGAGGTAGTTGAACGACCTCAACTAATTTGGAATGCTTAAAGGAAAAATGAGAAGGAAGAACAAGGGGGAGAATAGAAGGAGAAAGCATACTAAGGTCAGCTCTTGAGCTTTATTGAGATAGTTCAGTTTTCATTCAGTCTTCAATTCATTAAAAGCGTAATTCTCTTTTATGACAACATGGTCCTATTGTAGAAAACAAGATTCAAGATTGAATTACATCATTCAGACACTTGTTTTCAAAGGTGTTAATATATCTTTGATAGTATGTGTAGACTTTAATGTTTATGAATTAAATTTCATGATTGATAAAGGATATTGTGCAGAGTCGAGTGGGAAGCAATTTGTGGCAAGCTGATCCGACTTTTAAAGTTCAGTTTTTTACTTTCTGTCAGAAGTCCTTTTGTATGGTTTTCATCGAGGACATCTAAGTTTGGCTTTGGTCCAAACTCCCTCAGGGATTTTCGTAAAGAGAACAATTCTTTTGATTTCTTGGAATGAAATAAGTGATTTCTATTCTATCTCATCTATGTTAATATGTGACTTAGTATTTTTTCTTTTGTCTCCACATTTACTTTTGCATCTGTTATATTCAGAAAATTATATAAAAATGTTGAATTCTACAACAATCTTCTATTTATAAAAAGTCATCCTAAGCCCTTGTAACTAATACTTGTGGATTAGGAAACAAATTTTGAGGCTATAAACATAGGGTGATATTCCCGTCTATCTTGCCTTGGCCAAGCAAGATATGAAAATGATTGAGTAAGATTATTCCATATCTTTTSCTCAAYAGTGGATTCTTGGGAAAGTGGAGTTGCCAGATAAGCTTCAAGAAGATCTCATCAAGGGTGGAAGGGAAGAGGGAACTTCCCTTAGGTGGAKTCGCCAAGAAAACTAGGGAAAGACATTGGGATAGCTTGCCAAAGTATCGTTAGGGTTCAGAAGAGGATTCAAAATCGTCCCCGACAACRATGCCACAATGCTATCACACAAGTTGTAGGCTGGGAAAATCCCGACCCAACCACAAAMTGGTGACAACTAAGAGAAYACCTACCCACTGTCACCTTAGGTAGGTATTCTCGTCACTTTAGAGATGAAGTAATCACCTCAAGGGGGGGATCGTGGTGACCCTAGGGGGAAATTAGATGGAAAGTGGTATGATGGAAGTGTAGCCCCTATAGGTCAAKATAGTAAGTGCATAAAGGCTTGGGAAAGAATCTGGTGGTATCCAATGGTTTCTGAGAGGTATGAGTACCTGGAAAGGGTGATTTGTACTTGCCCGAGACACAAGAAAAGACAAGTATGCACATAATATGTTAGGTGTAAAAGTAAGTTAAGCTTGCTTTCCCTAATTGCATCAGTAAACAATAATATATATCAGCAACAAAAATATAGTAAGAGCTGAAAATAAAGATGCTAAAAGTCTATTATAATAAGCACGAGACAAGATAACAAACACTAGTTTAGCTCAAATATGAAAGAACAAGACTTTAGCATGAAACAAGGATGAAATGAAATAGTGTTGCAAAGATACTTTTGCAACCTTATGTTTGTAGAAAAAAAAATGTTTCAACAACAAATTCAACCACTAAAACTTAGAAAAAGTCCACTCAAAATATGTGTTGATATTAGTAGATTAATGTGGCAAAATTTTAGCAACTTTGAACTATTGAAGAGTGAGTTATTAAGAAGTTTGTATTAGGGTTTATGCAACCCTAATGGCTGTAGATAAAAGTTTATAACAACATAAAAAAAAACTTAGCAAAATATGACTCCCCAGTGGCTCAACCAAGCATACAAAGCATAAAATTGATTCCAACTTAGACAACCTCAAAATCCTGAGATTTCACGTTAACCAATGCAAGATTTTATTTCTCTAATGTAATTATACTAGTGCCTTTAGCTATTGGGTTATGGAGTCAAGCAAATAAAGAGATAACAATGCTATCACCTTGGGGGTGTAAACTGTAATGTTGCCAAGCCAATTTTTTCACTGGAAACACTAATTGTTCACTGTCTATTGTTGTTTGGATGCATGTTTGCAGGTTTGCTCATGAAGTTGCATATTAGGGTTTATATGTTTGATTATCAAAGCATGTAGACATGAATATGAAGATGCATCATAAATAAAGACAAGATATAATAAGAGACACCAGTATGGAACCAAATAACTCGGATATGACCTTTATTTAGATAGTATAGAGAATCTGGTACAATAGATCCGCAGATATGGAAGAATATCAAATAAAGTTTCTAGATGGAATAAGAGCTGCTACAAAATGCTCAAGACTGAATATATAAGCCTCCCAAGGCCAGATAATAAACTAAATCTAGATACAATATTAAATTCTTTCCCTCCAAGGTTCAGATCCAAACCCCCCTGGCTAAGATGTGCCCTCCTGGATGGCTATATAAACCCAATAAGTCATCCCTGCTACTGGAAGCCTCCAAATTCCCTAAAACTAGATGGAATAGTAGATCGGGGCAAGAAAAACCCCCTCCTGAAGTATCAGACTGAAAGATAGATATCTGCTCCTCCAATAACTGAAACCTCAAACTGAACTGCACCCTCCTAGAAGACTACAGAGACCCAATAATTCGGCCTCCTTGCTAGGAGCATCCAAATACTATGTAACTTGTTGTAAATGTAGATCGAGGCTAGACAAACCCCATGGTGAAGTCTCATAATGAATAGTGAATATCTGCTCCTCCAACTAGCTAAAACCCCTTCTGCAGTGCGCTCTCCTAGATGACTGCAGAGACCCAACAATTTGGCCTCGCTTCTAGGAGCCTCCAAATGATATGAAACTTGTTGAGAATGTAGACCAGGGCAAGACAAACCCCTTGGTAAAGTCTCTAGCTGAATAATGAAGATCTGCTCCTCCAAACTCGCTAAATCTCTTTCCATAGTGTGCCCCCCTTCTCTCCAACTCTTGCTAAGATATAATAAATAAAATGGCAAGTAAAACTATCTCTGAATATGCTAGGAATGATGGCTGAGGCCCTACAGAGAAAACCCAGATGCCCAATAGTCCAAAAACCTCCTCTATCTCATGGATCAAACTCTTCTTCCTTCAATGGTGTGCCCTCCTTCCTGAAAACCCCAAGGTTGCACCCTATTCCTTCCCTGACTGGTTGATGGTATATGTAGCTGCTGTAGAATGGTGTGGGTGGATTATTGCATCCCCAATACCAAGATTGGATTAAGTGAGGTGGGATCTTTCACCACCGAGTTGATCTCTAGGGTTTGTAGTCTCAAAACCATCAAAATTGTTTGTGCTCAAGAGCCCAAATGCAAAATGTAATAATAATCTAGAGTGAATGAGAAGTGCGCCCTTCCTTTCTTTTATAATCCAATTCTATTTCTCTGTTGAGTTAGTTAACCCTAGGGTTAACTCCTAACTTTTCCTCACATGCTCTTTTCTTTCCTTTAGTTACCTTTTCTTCCAAAAGTCAACTCAATAATATAACGTTGTGCTTAGGCAATGGATTTTGGTTGAATTTGTCCCCCATAATGCATGAGACTATAGTTTAGTGGGGACAACTAGACTACTGAGTCTCTCCAACCCTCTTCATCAAGAAGTGGGGGACATTACATAAACTCTCTTACTCCCCAAGGCAAGCAAATGCTAACCAGGAGATAATAGGAGGGTGTAAACCCTTTTACATCTCCTAGTAAAACTTGTGTAACAAATAAATTCTAGACACAAATGATAGATAATGGTGGGCCCATTGTAAATCGTTATACTCCCCAAGAAATCTAGCAAATCAAACTTGTAACCAAGCAATGAAGCATTAACAAGATAAATCCTTACCTAGTCCAAGAAATGACAAGATAAACCTCCTCTTACCAAGATAAATCCACCACAAATGCTAAAGAAAATATCGAATAGAGGTAGCACACTTCTTCCACCAATATCATAAAGAAACCAAGACAAGAGCACAAGAGAGAAGAGGTTTCCCAAAGAGGGCGCAAATTTCAGCTAGTAAGGCTTCTCACAATGGGAGAGCTATCATGATAATGAGATACAAATGATCTCTATTTATAGAAAATGTATTAAACATAGTTTGTCCACTTAATTTAGTGTAAACACAAAATAAGGGGACAACAACCCTTATTTTTCCCCTTTACACAAGTAATTCATTTTTAATTCAAACTTAAATTCAAAAAGTGCATAATAGAAACCCTAAAATGATATCACCCCTCTAAGGGTGATGTTTTGACCCTTTGAGCAACTCGTTGGAGAAGAAAGTTGAATTATTTGGGGCTCATAGAGCCTCCCTTGCATGTGCTATAGCCTCCTCCCACCAAGTCATTCCAAGTGTCAACAAATAACAACTTCACCACCAAAACTCTAGCCTCAATGATGACACCAACTCCTCAAGGGTGACATTTTGGCCCCTCCAAGAAAATCATTTGGCATGTGAGGGATAGGTAAGGTCCTTCAAGGTGTCCTATATTCCTCCAAAGGCAAGTCATTGTGATATAGCATGTGGGCCCTATGAATCCAACCTGTGGGCTTCAAGCTCCATGGAAGCCCAAGCTAGGTTTGTTTCTCCAAAAATGTCCACCAACTAGGTCTTGCAAAGACTAATGGATACACCCTCCAAGGATCTCAAGTCAAAGCATAATGATGATTAAATCAAATCAATAAAAGAGCCATATAATAAATTACATCCAAATTACCTCATAAAAATAAACCAATGCTCAAAGACCCTATGTAATTTGCCAAGTTTAGGTATGGGAGGATTGACAAACGACCTATTGGGTGAATCATAGTTCAAGTTTAGGGTTGTTTCCTGAGGAGATCTCCTTCTAAGTCATGTGTATGATGTGTCATGGATGAGGGGAAGAATTTTTGGCATTGGGTTCATGACATACAAGGGGTTGCAATGTCTCATTTATGGGTGCCTTTGAAGAGGGTGTGATGCACCTTCGTTTTCAATGCATTCTTTTTCCAAACCCATTTAATGCCATTAATTAATTATAGATCCAAAACCTTGGGTACTCCCTATTGGTGAATCGATTAGCTTGGGGGGAAGTACCACAAGGACAATTGAAGATAGATGTACACAGAGTGCCATATGCAAGGAAATAAAGGCACACCACATGAGTGTACACACCTCAACAAGTGGGGACATTTATATAATGTAAATTTGTTTTTGTAGGTCTTTGATTTTTTAGGAGAAGCATTTCATTTCTCTCAAGACATCTTTGGGCGAGCATCTGGAAGGTTCATAAGTAGGCTTTTATATTTTTCCATCTATCTCTCTTCTGGGCCTTTATCCCCTTCTTCCCATGAAATGAGGGACAACCCCTTCTTGGGTCAGTATACTCGAAAATACCAAAAGGTGTGGAGATGAGGGGATGGAGTGTGGAAAGTGATAAATATGGTAAATAATGACACGATGACTCATCCAAAGAACCTCCCAGTAGCAGCCCTATCCCTAAGGGTGACCCACTTACTAGGGCGCAATGTCAACCACCAAGGTAAAACATGGAAAAGAGCATAATGTCCAAGCAAACATCACATAATCAAAACCAATAATAGATGTAACAAACTCAAATGCCTCAAAAATTAAAATGACACTCACCATAATACCTAACTTGTACCTCATGGAGCAATACCCAATGTTTCTGGAGGCTAGCTAATGTGGTGGATAGTGTCGTGACGAACCTGGAGTAGTGGTGGTGAGGTGGGTCTTTGTATGTGCAAGTGGACACTGCTGGTCGAGCCATCTCTCGGTACGCCATGTCTGCAGCCTGAGGGCCTCGAGACATAATCTCCTTAGTTATCCCTAGGAAATGGAGATAACAGTAGGTCCAAAGGGATCTTGGACCTAGTACATTCAGATGTATATGGACCGATGTTAGTTCCATCCTTGAATGGTTACCAGTACTATGCGACCTTCATTGATGATTATTCTAGGAGGACATGGATATTCTTCATGAAGAGAAAGGATGATGTCTTTAGCTGATTCAAGGAGTTCAGGGCTCTGGTAGAAAATTAGTCATGGGAAAAGATCAAGGTTTTGAGGTTAGATAACGAGGGTGAGAATACCTCCAACAAGTTCAGGAATTATGCAAAGAGGCATGAATCAAGAGGGAGTTGATAGTGCCTTTCAACCCACAACAAAATGGGGTTGCAGAGAGGAAGAATCAGACCATAGTTGAGGGTGCCATGGCTATGTTACATGATAAGGATCTACCCATGATGATTTGTGTAGCGATGTGTAACACAACAATATATGTTCAAAACAATAGTCCTCATAAGGGCTTGGAGGAAAAACCTCATGAGGAGGCATTCATAGGAGTAAATCCCGAGATAGGGCATTTGAAGATCTTTGGTTGTTCAATTTACTTCCATGTTCCTAAGGTGAAGAGGACAAAGTTAGATCCTTATGAGAAGAAATACATGTTTGTGGGATACAATGAGACATCAAAGGCCTATCGACAATGATATGTTGATATTAGTAGGGATGTGAGGCTTGAGGAGGGCTTGGCATTTAGGAGGTCCTATCAGATCACAATAGGTAGTGAGGAGAAGGAGGCTCCAAAGTTTGAGGAGAGTACAATTCCATCTAGTACAAAGGAACAATGCTCAGATCATGAGGAGGAGTCATAGGAGTTTGTGGATCCAGTGGATCATCCTAGTGACGAGGACATGAGACCTAGATGGATTTGAGACACCTTGAAGGATGCTGAGGGACATGTAGTCCCCATAGGCACCTTTAGGGAGAGTAGGAATTGACAGAGGTTCTCGAACTATGTGAATCTCATGAGTAACATCATTGATTCCGAGCCTTCCACTTTTGAGGAGGAAACATGCCAACAAGTTTTGAAGGATGTCATGATGGAGGAATACAAATCCATCATGAATAATGATGTGTGGGACATAGTCTCGAGATTGAAAGGGAAGTTTGTAGTGTCTTCCTAGTGGATCTATAAGATCAAGCATACTTTAGATGGAAGTATCGAGAAGTATAAGACAAGGTTTGTGGAAAGAGGGTTCTCCCAGAAAGAGGGAGTGGACTACGAGGAGAACTTTTCTCCAATGACCGGGTATACTTCTATCAGGATAGTTATTTCTCTCACTTTGGTTATGAAGTGGAAGATATATCATATGGATGTGAAGAAAACATTCCTCAATGGTGTGATTGAGGAGGAGGTATACATAGAGAAACCTCAAGGCTTTGAGGTACATGGAAGGAAATCCCATGTGTGCAGGTTGAAGGAGGATTTGTATGGACTTAAGCAGGTACCTAGGGCATGGTACTCAAGGATTGATGGGTATCTGTAGATCTTGGGCTTCACCAAGAGTGATATAGACCCAAACCTATATACCCTATATGTTGGTAAGGATCCTATCATATTGGTGTTATATATCAATGACTTATTTCTCACGGGAGATAAGAAGCTCATTAAGAGGTGCAAGAAGGAATTGTCTTTAGAGTTCGAGATGAAGGATATTGGGTTGATGCATTACTTCTTGGGATTAGATGCGTGACAGTAGCCAGACGAGATCTTCATTGGACAAGGGAAGTATGCAGTTGAGATACTAAGGAGATTCAGGATGATGGACTGTAACTCCATGACTACACCTATGACCACCAATTTGAGTACACTGAGGGATTCATGTTGATACTTGGTGGATCCCACGATGTACATGAAATGGATTGGTTCATTGTTATACTTGGTTAATACCATACAAGATATCCATTTTGCTGTCAACACCTTGAATAAGTTCATGGTAGAGTTGAGGCAGGTGCATTGGGTTGCAACAAAGCATGTGCTCAGGTACCTTCGAGGTATAGTTGGATTTGGTATAAGATATGTCAGAGGTGATGGAGTGAGGCTACATGGATATTTAGACTTAGATTGGGTTGGCAATGCAGTTGACAGGAAGAGCACTTTTGGTGGTTGTTTTAGCCTAGGATCAACAGTGGTTTCCTAGTACATTAGGAAACATAATTTCGTGGCACTGATTTCAGTAGAAGCTGAGTACATGGTAGCAAGTTTGGTGAGTTGTAAAGATATATGGATTCACAAGCTTTTTGCAGGATTATTTGGTCATGAATTGGAGCCCACCGTGATTAATTGCAAAAATTAGAGTCGTATCAAACTCTCAGAGAATCCAATGTTTCACGATAGCTCAAAACACATAGATATCATATACCACTTCATCAGAAATAGAGTACAAAAGGGAGTAGTGAATTTCCAACACATTTCCATAGATGGGAAGATTGTAGATATTCTTACCAAACCCCTAGTGAAGGGAATTTTTTTTACTTTAGAGACAAAATGGGAGTGGTGGAGAATACCTCCCTCGCTAAGAGGGAGTGTTGATGATTTTATAGCTTCGGGAGGCGTTCCCACAAGAGGTCGAGGTGTCAGACATGTGGGAATATTCGTTGGCACCAGATTAGCCTTTTGTTTCAGTGAAACCATTCTTGGAAAGAGGTTAGGGTCTCATGCTCAAGTTGATGGGATTTGTGGGCCCGTGTTGGGGTTTCATGCCCACAAAGATGGATACAATATTATAATTAATTATTGAGTTTGGTAGGGGTTCCTAAACTCACTCATTGGAATCCTATATAAGGTGATGAGATATTGCGACATTATGGAGTTAGCATAAGTGAGTAAACACTTGTGTTAGAAAGATGGGGATTTCAACAAGGAATTTCTTCACCTAGGCAATCTCGCCTAGGGTTTCTGGTCATCTTATTTTCTGTTCTTGGCAGGGAGAATGCATGTGGGAGGCAAGGTAGGCCACATGTGTGAAGGAGAAGACTGTAGCTGAAAGAAGAACATGCCACACTGTGGTGAACCAACTGGTTCACTATGTAAATATAGAAAATACTTGGAATAGATAGATATCCATTTAGGATAATAATATATATATACAAAATGTATGAGTAAATATGAGATATGAGATTACAATGACAATGAGGGCCATATATACCCACGTAGGGGTGCTCTTTCATTAATAGACATGTCTTTTCATTATGATGTATAATTATTATTATTTAATGAATATTTATTTATATCAATATATTTTATATATTTATGTTTGTTACATAGCCTTCCCCTTTAGAAATGCTTTGTTGCCAAAGCAAGTTTATGGAGAGTCTTACATTTTCATTCTAGCTTGCAATTTCTTCGCATGATTATCTGTTTTTGGTGTGGTAAGGATTGATGATACGAGACGATATGAATGACAAATAGTTTAACATGACTATCAAATTGTGAAAGGATCATACCATCCTAATTCAATTCTTTGTGGAAGATTGCACTATGATGAATTGCTATCATGAGACTTAATTGCACTAGCATCAATATTTTTCAGACAATAAATTTGTTGTTCCTGACTTAAGTGATATTGATACTCTGATTGTTTAAGATATCTGCTTTAATGATTTGGATGTCGATAAGGATTTATGGTAACATGATTTTCCTTTACCGTATGAGCAACGTTTCAATTTACTATGGGTATTGTATATTCTTCATTAATTGATGTTGTTTTGTTGATCGTTGGATCTACACTCGAAACTTCCATGGTTTGGATTCCAACTTCTGAATATGTCTTTTTTCCTGTTGACTTTGCAGCTTCTTGAGCTGTGATGTGGATTGGATCTGTACTTGTTCCATTTTCCATAACTTGGATTTGTTCATTTGAAAACTTCAATGCTTCCTTTTCTATATACAGTTCTAACTTGTTTTCCAAATACTTCTTATCATTCTTTATCTTCTTAACATGTGTGAGTAAACTTTGATTATGAATCTTTAGGCGTAAGTTTTATTCCTTATTTGATTTGTCGAATTTGTTCTTGTCTTCCTTCTTAAATTTTTCCTTTTTCAACATTATGATTTGTTCCAATAATATTTGATGAAGGTTCTTTAAATGCGAGGTTTCTAAACAAACTGTTTTCTAACCTTTGACTTCTTGATCTGTGTAACTAGTTTTTGACTGTGGTCTTTTAAGGGAGATTTTTTTTTTTCGTGATAACTTCATCAAATTCTTTTTGCATCCTTTGCATTGTTTTTTTTTTCTTGAAGTATTACTTTTGAGATATCATTAAAGTCTTATGATATTACAGAATCTGGCTCCGATGTAGTGTCTTGTAATGTTATCATCTTCTCCTTATGGGGAAATGCCACAAACGTTTTCTTCATATTTAAGATGAAGGTACTTAGATTTTTAAACTAGGGTAGCCCGATAATGATGTTGATTTCTTCTTTATACATAGTTGTAACATAGAATTGAGATATATATTTATACTCATCAATTTTCACTTGTAACTCCTTAATTTGAAAAATAGATTTCTTTTCAATTACATTCGCCTTTGGAATTAGTAATTGATTTGCCAAATCAATATTAATGTAATTTTCATAATGGTCCAAGCCGATAATGATGTTAACCTCTCTTTCTTGAATACTCTCATTTAATATAGAAAACCCGTAAGATGAAATTGGATAACCTTCATAAGTAAATATTTCTTTCATCATTTTAGAATTGTCCATTTTAATCTTGTCCATAATTTACAATATTTAATTTCTTTTTATAATACTTATATACTTTATTTATTTATTTTTATATTCAAACTTAAATAATACCCTTATAACTTCTCATAGAATATATATATATATATATATATATATATATATATTTTGTTTTTCCTTTATAATTTTTTGTACTTTGGATAAAAAAAAATTAAATATAAAAACACCTTTTTATTTGTTTATTATTATTTCTTCTATGTAATGTACCCTTCCACCCTCTTCAATTTCAATTATTAGACCTTTCCTTTATAATAAAACTTTTTGAGTTTAAAAAATTATTTTTAATCTTCTTACTTTATATGTGAATATGAAGTCTTCTTTACTTCTTTAATAGAACCTTTTTTTCTCTATTTTCTTTTCTTTTAATATATAAAACACCTTTTTGACTTTATAAAAATGCGTCACTTTTTTAAATAACTCCTTAAAAAAATACGAAACTTTACATTTTTTAATTATTTAAAAAAAAATATATATATGGTTGAAATATTTTATTTGCTTAAGGTAGAAGTAATTATTTATTCGAGATTCTAAAATTTTGATTTCTATCCCAAATTGATACTTTGACTAGTCGCGACTTTTAATACGGATGTAGGTGGCACAAAATCGAATTTTCATTAATTGTGGGATCGTATGACAGTGATGGATGCAGCGATGACGGTTGGCAGTGGTGTAGCGACGACAGATGGTATAAAAACGACGATTGTACGGAATCGTTCCGCAGTTGTGTTATGCGTGCCGGATGTACGGAATCGTATTGTACGGATATAAAAACAATTGTGGTGAGGGCTTTTGTGTATGGGGATTGATCGTTGTTGTACGGATCTCAATTAATGTACATATTTGCAATTAATTTAATGAGGCGACTTGTAATTGGTGCGCCTGATGTGGTCAATGACCAGGAAATCCAGATAACTCTGAATAAAGTGTGGCCAAAGGTCTGATTATGGTCAATGACCAGGAAATCCAGATAACTCTGAATAAAGTGTGGCCAAAGGTCTGATTATGGTCAATGACCAGATTGGAGAAACTATGAGATTTTTTTTGTGTGTGGTTACAACCCTGTATGACCAATGGATGGGATCAGAAGAACGAAGCTCTGATACCACTGTGGTGAACCAACTGATTCACTATGTAAATATCCAAAATACTTGGAATATAGAGATATCCATTTAGGATAATAATATATATACCAAATGTATGAGTAAATATGAGATATGAAATTACAATGACAATGAAGGCCATATATACCCACGCAGGGGTGCCATTTCAATAATAAACATGTATTTTGGATAAGACATGTCTTTTCATTATGATGTACTAATTATTTTTATTTAATAATTATTTATTTATATCCATATATTTTATATATTTATGTGCGTTACACGCACGTGTGGTACAGACCACACATGCAGAGTGTACATGTCCATACAACAGGTCATACAAGTCCATACAACATGCTGCACGTGTGAGGACAAGAGGACCACTGCACATGTGAATTTTCTGAGATGTCTTTAAGGCCACACGTGTGAATTCCTGAGAAAAAAATAGGTTCGTATAGGTTGACGTTAGTAGGCCATAGAAGTGACTTGTAGCAAGTATGTAAATTGGAAATTGTTGCAGGTAATTTGCTGAGTTTGGTTGCTGATTTTTTGAATTGTTGAGGATAGGTTTTGTCCTCTGTTTTGGTGATTTTCTGGTTGTAAGAAGGTTGGTTTTGCCTTAAGAAAATTTCTGAAATTGACATTTACAGAACATAAATTTTATGTCTCAAGTGTATGGATGATTTATCTCATATCTTGATGTTTCCGTTGTTATAATTTTTTGTCATAATTTCAATGTAAAATTGTTCAATGATAACAACTAGGGTTTACTATTGGATCACTAGGAAGTAATTTCTAGAAGTGAAATTAGTCACATAGTATATGAAAATTGACACTACAACGACCCGAAAAAATAGTTTGCACAACTTGGTATGAGTAAAGCTTTATTCTCTTAAAAGATTTACTTGATTTTTTTTATACATAAAACTAAGTAAATAGGATGTTTTATCTTTGTACTAATTTATTCTAAGGTGAATCTCAAAGTAATGAAAGTGGCCTTAATTCTTTAATCCTTTACAAAAATTTTTTTTTCAAGCTTCGACATTGCCCTTTGAACAAGTTTCAATATTCCCTCACAAATCTCATCTATATAATGGAAGGCAATTGTAATGATTTGGAAAAAATAGTTACAACCAACAAAATTTTTGAAGCTTCGACATTGCCCTTGGAACATAATCTTTTTCAAATTTTGATATTGACCATAGAAATCCCTCACTTATATTATCGATATAATATTGTATAGTTCTTATTAGTCTTTGTCGTAGGCGTAGAGGGACTATAGCAATCGATAAATCATTGACTTGGTATTAGTTTGTCCTTTGACCACAAATATTTTCATATTATGTAATGTTGGAACCAGGGAATTGAAAATATCGAATTTTATAAAAAAAAAAGTAGCATATTTGTCATGATCTGATTGGACAAGGGATTGGGGGTCTTATTGCCGGCTTTGCTATTCCCAATGTAATATATGTTGACATATCCAAAATATTTGATCGTATATTGTCTTTTTGACTCATATATTTTGTTATGCAGTCGTCGAAGGTGGATTAATGCTAGCATTAATTCAAATGTTTGGTTTAGCATTTTATGCTAAGTAAATTTATGGCAATGTTTGATATGGTGGCATATCCAAAGTTTGGCCTTCCAATACATTCTCTGGTGTTTGAATTATTGTTACAAACAATATAATAATTTTTTTGGGATACGTCAGAGTCTTGCCACATTGAATTTCTTTCTTAAATGTTTACAGAGCATTTCTGACAGACTTAAATGTTAACCTAACAGGGTTGGTGGTGTTGAATGGTTACTTAACAGGCTTATTACAAGACATTTTCTTCGGTTTTTAAATTTTTTATGCTTGAGCGGCATTGTTGGTTCACTGGTCCATGTTTTTTATTTGCATGGAACTTATTTGTTGTTTTCATGTTGTTGTTGTTGTTGCTTGCCTGTTCGTGTTGTTGCAGTTTGCCTATTGTTATTGCTTGCATGTTCGTTGTATGTTGTCTATTGTTGCTTGATTCGACTTTGCAGGGTTCTGGTGTCGCGCCTGCACTTGGGCCTTTTGGTGCTTCTTAGCTAGTTTCTTATTTCTTGCTTGTTATTGTTTGTCCAGGGTTTGCAATGTTGGGATGCTGCATCCACGGCTAGATCTTTGGTTACATTTTTTTTGCAGTGGAGTTTGCATAGAATACTATTAAGATAAAATAACAGACTACAAAATTGCAGGAGATGTAAATTACATCTGTTACGCGTTGAAGCAGAGTTTGTCGGCCTCAAAGTATATTTCATAGTTGCTGATGCTTTTTCCATGGATTCTGTGTTGCTATGGTTTCATAGTTATGAGAGTACGTTTTCTTGCTATGGTTTGCATGTTGTTATTGTTCTTGCTTTCCTGTTCATGTTGTTGCAGTTTGCCTCTTGTTCTTTCTTGCTTGTTCTTTGTATGTTGTCTATTGTTGCTTGATTCGACTTTGCAGGGTTCTGGTGTCGCGCCTGCACTTGGGCCTTTTGGTGCTTCTTAGATGGTTTCTTATTTCTTGCTTGTTCTTGTTTGCCCAGGGTTTGCAATGTTGGGATGCTGCATCTGCGGCTGGATCTCTGGTTACATTTTTTTTTCAATGGAGTTTGCATAGAATATTATTAAGATAAAATAACAGACTAAAAAATTGCAGGGGATGTAAATTACATCTGTTACGCGTTGAAGCAGAGTTTTTCGGCCTCAAAGTATATTTCATAGTTGCCGATGATTTTTCCATGGATTTTGTGTTGCTATGGTTTCATAGTTATGACAGTACATTTTGTTGTGTGGGCGATATACCTGTTCTCTCCCTTTTATTCTCCTTTTCTAAATTGCGTTTCTGACTTTGTAGTTTCTCACGTTTTTGTGGTCATTCCGACCGACTGTCGTTCGGTTGCATACTTAGCCATTTTTATGGACTCGACTTCGCGGATAGGTTCTATTGAACTATGACAGGTCATGTTCAATGTATACATTACCTTTCCCGAATTAGTTTTCTTTAAAATAAGGGCTCCTAGACAAAAGATAATGCAATTTATGAAATTGTAGGTTTTCTGGACAACATAAGTTGATGATCACAGGTTCTCGGGGTGGCAGGCTGAAAATTGGGCTTATGTTGTTCCGTTCTCTGCAGATAGCATGGAAAGTTCCACGATCATTCCGATCGACTGCTGTTCGGTTGCATACTTAGCCAGTTTTATGGACGCGGCTTCGCGGATGTGTTGTATCGAAATATGAGAGGCCATGTTCGGTGTATACATTAGCATTCCTGAATTGGTTTTGTTTAAATGAAGAGCTCCTGGACATAAGAGATTGAAATTTATCGAATTATAGGTTTACTGGACAACATAAATTAAACATAGGAAATATGCAATTTTATAAAGTAGATATATAAAGCATGCACTGAGCCCTGCTAGTTTTTGCATCGCGGGTTCTCGGCGTGGTCGGTTGAAAATTGACAATCAGAGAGTTCCGCGATATAGAAATTGACAATCAGACTTGTCATTCGGTTGGATACTTAGCCAATTTTATGGACACGACTTCGCGGATACGTTTTATCGAACTATGGCAAGTCGTGTTCGGTGTATACATTAGCTTTCCTGAATTAGTTTTCTTTAAAATAAGGGCTCTTGGACATAAGAGAATGCAATTTATGAAATTATAGGTTTCCTGGACAACATAAGTTAATGATCGCGGGTTCTCGGTGTGGCGGGATGAAAATTGGGCTTTTGTTGTTCCGTGCCCTGCAAATAGCGCGGACAGTTCCGCGATCATTCCGACCGACCGCCGTTTGGTTGCATACTTAGCCAGTTTTATGGAGGCGGCTTCGTAGATGCGTTGTATCGAACTATGACAGGTCGTGTTCGGTGTATACATTAGCATTCCTGAAATAATTTTCTTTAAAAGAAGGGCTTCTTGACAAAAGAGATTGAAATTTATCAAATTATAGGTTTCGTTGACAACATAAATTAAACATAGGAAATATGTAATTTTATAAAGTAGATATATAAATCATGCACATAGCCCTGCTAGTTTTTGCATCGCGGGTTCTCGGGGTGGCCGGCTGAAAATTGACAATGGAGAGTTCTGCGATATAGAAATTGAGAATTGGACTTGCCGACTATTTGAATTTTAAGGGCCTCATGTCCAAAAAATTTAGCATTCTCGAAATAGTTTACTTTACGTACGTTTTACATACACTGGTGGACAAAAACACAAGAGATTGAAATTTATTGAATTATAGGTTTCGTTGACACCATAAATTAAACATAGAAAATATGTAATTTTGTAAAGCAGATATATAAAGCATGCACAGAGCCCTGCCAGTTTTTGCATCGCGGGTTCTCGGGGTGGCCGTCTGAAAATTAGCAATCAGAGAGTTCCACAATATACAAATTGACAATTGGACTTGCCGACTATTTGAATTTTAAGGGTCTTGTGTCCAAAAAATTTAGCATTCTCGAAATAGTTTACTTTACGTACGTTTTACATACGTTGGTGGACAAAAACACACACAAAAAAACATTTTTTTGATCGCGGGTTCTCGGGGTGGCGGGCTCTAAATTGGGCTTCTGTTGTTTCGTATCCTACAAATAGAACGGAGAGTTCCACGATATACAAATTGACAATCGGACTTGCGGACTACTTGAATTTGAAGGGGTCATGTCCAAAAAAGTTAGCATTCTCGATTTACTTTTCTTTACGTACGTCTTACATATGCTGGTGGAGAAAAACACAGAAAAATAGTAGTGACACTACCTTCGACGCTTCCCAATACACATTAAATATGCTTTCAAAAGTCAGAACCGTCCAAACAGGTTCGAAAAGATGGGCTTTAATAATTGGAAAGGTCGAGGACATCCTCCATTAAAATGAATAGACATGCAAATATTATGGGATCTGGTAATTTCTTTTTGCCTGCATTTTGAATTTGCGATTTTTTTTTTGCTTCTGCTGTATTAGTTTTTTTTAAATCTTAAGCATAGTTCACGAACATGTCACCCATAGAGGGCTTGAGTTCATGTCCCTCTTTAATATTGTGCATATCTTAGATGTCATATTTAAGAATCTGCTCGGATATGGGAATTTTAATACGTGTTGGTAGTCACTATTGAGCGTACATATTCGAAAAGATTGGCATTAATAAGCGAAAACATCGAGAACATTTGTCATTAAAACGAATCAACACAAAATCTACGCAAGATCATCCAACGTTGCTTTTAAATACTTATTGTCATTTCTCTCTATCATCAAACAATTGCACTTTAGGGTGCCTTCGTTCTAATGTTCCTGGTCATGGACATGTAAGACAACTTAGAGATGCGATTGAGGGGCAGATAAAAGAAGAGAGACTGGTTTTATGTGACATGTGCTTTGAGTGGAAAAAAAAACTTTGTTATACAAGAGAAACTGAGAGAGGAGGAAAAAAAAAGAACAACAAGTATGTTGTGGTTGGTGTTCTCCCTGTGTTCGATGCTTTGGTTGGTTGAAAAGGATGCCTGCATATTTGTTTTTTGAACTTCTTTGTTTTCTTGCTGGGAATTGTAATGGATTTTGAGGTCACGTGAAAAATAGTTCTTTGTTTAAGTATATAGCTTCTTCCAACAACACAGATTTGGCAGGTATATCGAATTGTACAGATCCCACAAGAATTTTTCTGCATCGGGCGCGGTGCATTTATAGTGGCTTGCAAAATGGCCTGTCATGTTCGTAAATGACGCAAAATATCACTACAAAAGTTTATGTTTCAAATTTTGATGAGCTATATGTGGGTCTGGTAGCCGACTTGACAAAAAACCATGTTCTTTGTCAAATTTTGTTCGGTTTCCTCTGGATGTAGTTGCAAACTCCACATATTTGGCTTCACTTCCAAACATTCCAGACCTTTCTGTGGGCCTCCATATTTCCACTGCTATGAAAAAATATATATTCTGATACCATCTGCAACATTTGATACACTTGCCAGACCTGTGCTGGTGCCTTTTGCAACATTTGATGCACTTGGCACACCTCTACTGGCCGAACAAGTTATGTGTCTCAACAGATTTGCATTTTGCATCTGGGTTGGACGTTTCTTCCAATTTGCTGTAATAAAACAAAGAAGTTCAACATACAAATCTTCAGGTAGGATTTTCAACCAAACAAATGATTGAATATAGGGAGAATACCAGTTACTACATATTTGAATTTTTTTCTAAGTTGTGTCCAATGTCAAAGGCCAGGAATATTGCAAGGATAGCATCTTAAACCCCAACTTTTCGACGGCATACGGAAATTAATACTTGACAAAGAATGGAATGTTGAACAAGCAACCATTGCAAGAAGGCCATATTTGGAAGAAACAAGGTATTCAACAAACTGGGATAGATGTAGTTGGAAACACCGATTAAGTACAAAACCGAAAATTGATATTCAACTCGTTTTTTACGAATAAAGAGTTTGAACGTCAAGAAAACTGTCAAGAAGCTTCATGAATGTACATATTTTTTTTGGGTCGGCGGCAGGCGAAATCACAATCGTTGTCGCAAATAGCCTCAACTGCATTTTGTAACCCATCTTATTTGAATATAGAATAATTTCGGTTTATTTTTTAATAGTATTTTCCAATTTCTGGTGTTTGTTTTAATTATATATTGTACCTTCTTCCCCTGTGTCGTTAAACATGGACGACAAGGTTTTCTTTCTGCTGCCCACTACTTCAATGTAAATAAAGCCTGGTCTGTTTTTTCTTTACATTTTACATTTGAGCATAATTTTTCATAAGCCATACTTATGTAGCGTCGACCCTGTATTTAAAGAAAGAAATTGGAGGACCCGTCCTGCTTCCATTCTTCAGGTTCCGTAAATAGAATGAATTAATGAGTTACAACAAGATGACTCAAGTGTTAACGCAATGTTCCTGTTCAATATGTTGGATATATTGCAACTTCTTCTATTTCATAATATCTGTGCATATATACTAATCTGTGCATATATACTAATATCATTACTATTGGAATAAATACAAAAAACTTCCTCTTTGGCAAAGCTTAGGCAATTATGTGTGTGTTTGCGATATTAAAAAACTATGTTCCCTGTTTTGTCATATACATCTTGCAACCAAAAAACTTCCGTAGTCTACAATTTATGCTTTAACTGCTCATAACTGACGAGGTGTTCGAAAAACTTGGCATTAATAAAGGAATGACTGAAGCTGTCTTGATTACTTAAGTCACACCAAATTTTTATTGCATTTAATTTAATTTAATTTAGATATTGATGTTTATGTAGAGCCGGTGTTTGCTCATGTCATTGCAAGGAATACAAGATGAATAGATGATAAGGAGGTTATCTCATTCATACCACAATGCAAATTCATGTTTGTTGTTGTGTTATGTACATCTTGCAGTCAAAATTTTCGTGGTTTGAACGAAATTTGCGAACCGAAGAGCATCTTGCAAATTGGGAGACCTTTTGCATTTGAAACAAAAACAATCCATTAATATATATTAGTATGAATTGTTGGTTTTTCTTCATACGAGATATGATGGATATTCGATATATTATTACAATGTTGTGTGTTCCATATATAGGGAACATAAGGTGACCATCCATGAAAGGATGCGTCCCTTGAATAATCAATAACTATTTATTATTATCATTTACTTATTATATACTATATTTAATAAACAATAATTATATTATTAATTATTATCTTTAGAGAATGTCTTCCCAATGTTGTCCAAACATCAACACTCCCTCTCAACGAGGGAGACATTCTGAAACATGCCAATCTTGTCTTTGAAGTATACAAACTTCACGCTAGACTCATGACATTTGTCAGTCAGTCTTGGGAGACATCTCTCTCCCACCTGAACCGAGGAGAAACTCCTTCTACGGCTCTCCCCCTGAGCCAATTAACTCTCTCTAATATTATGCTCACTTTGGGTCCGCATGTAAAAGCATATAGCATCTTCAGTCTTTATCATTCCTTGTCAAATCACCATGACTAGGACAAAAACCACACCAAGATTTTTCACCATAGGCACACACCTATGAGTGAATGTTGGCTTGATGCTAACTGACATGTGGAAAG